>VZDJ01000216.1:1602288-1750292 GCA_008694505.1 Cyanoderma ruficeps | reverse complement strand
GAAACGCTCCTGTCCTGCTGTGTCCCAAATCTGCTGAGAAACTGCCCCGGTGAGAGCAGGGAGAGCAACCTCCCCGAGCTGGGTCTGCTCCTGTGGCTCCCAGCCCTGCCGGATCACCACACTCAGCCTGAGGTGGGTTTCCATCTGGAAATTTCTTCCCCCCTCCCAAAGCTCACCTGCAACTTCACCTTCACACCATCCACGACCACCACTTTGTTCTGCAGAAAACAAGGAGAGCATGTTTATCAGCCCAAAGCCTGTCCTGGTGCATGTGCCAGCCAGCCCTGGCACTGAGCTGGCCTTCCACAGCCCCTCAGCTGCTCTCCCCGAGCCAGGGGGATGAAGCCAGGCTGCCTGTGGGTCTGGATGTTGAAGCCTCATTGCTACAAACCATGATCCTGCTTGTTTGGCAGCTACAGGGACATCCCAGAGCAGCGATCCCTTGAGTCAGGATGAAGAGCAGAATCAGTGGAGAGGAGACAGTGAGATCCCAGCCTGCCTTGGATCCAGCGCCTCGTTCATCTCCTACAGCCGGAGTCCCTGTCCTGTGGCTCCCAAGTCCCCTAATGAGTCACTTAATGACAACTGTCCAGCAAATCCCAGGAACACTGACCTGCTCTAGCTCCTGCCAGGAAGCTCTGGGATTGCAGCAGCTCCTGGGAAGTCGGCAGAGATGCAGAAGCGGGGAGGCATGGATGAACCACACATAAATTTGCATTTACTAATAAAACCTTGGTGTGCTTTTATGTTTGCTCACCCAAAGCCCTGATCTTTCTGATGGGACTCTTCAGCTCCATGTGCTCAGGAATCACTGCTGCACTAAAAATTTAGCGTGTCTACAGTAATTTAAGGGCTTTGGATGCCACAAACTACCTGGGCACATGCACTGGGTGATGCTGGGTGTCCTGCTCAGGTTTCCTTGCTGGTGGAGCCTTGCTTGGTTCTTAAAGGAGGTAGTAAACACTGGGCTGGAGGGGTTGCATGTAGCACACAGCCATCTCCAGCATGGAATCTCCTGGGTCAGGATGGTTTGCAGCCAGGCTGGGCTGGGACCAGGAAAGGAAAGAGGCATTTCCAACTGAGCTGGGAAGGCAGCTATTGAGGCTTAGGCAATCGCTGTTCTCATCTTGGAAGCGCAGTGGCTTCTCTCCAGAGGCCAGAAAAAAGAAAAGCAAAATCTACTGAAAAGCTATTTTAAGACTCCTAAAGAATCGCACTTGGAGTCTGGAAAGAGAAGACCCCTATAAATAATTTGGTTGCCTGGAATTGTTTGAAATGGAAATTCAGCCCATGTGGAGATGGCAGCATTTGAACAAATGGGCTGGATAAAACAAAAACACGCCCTAGGAGACTCTGGAGATTACCTAGAGAAGTGAGCCATGAGCTGCTGGAGGGAATACTTGCATGAGGCACAGCAGGTACCTACGGGCTGGCAACACCTCTGGGAACGCTGGCACGGAGCCCAGCAGTGGGACGCAGCAGATTTTCCTTCTTTCATGACTTTATCATAAGGACAGGCCTCATGGCCCTTCAAACTGAACCCACAGCCCTCACTCTCCCCCAGCCCCAGATCACCAAGCCCCCAGTTCCACCAAAAGCCAAACGCAGCCAGGGCAGCAAAACTGGCAGAGAACCCGAGCAGCTGCAGCTGCGGGGGCAGAGGAAGCACTGACCGCACTCGACACGTGTCAGTGGCTGTGGGCAGAGCCCTGCCCGGGGACACCCCCCTGGCTTCCTTCCTGCTTTGCCCTGTGCTGCAAACAGCTGTGCCTCTCTGGACAGGGTCTCTCTCCTTTAGAGAAATTTGGTGAGCTGAGAGAAGCATGGAGGTTTAAACAGGATCTGGTAACCCTAACAACTTCTCAGCAGCCCATTTCGGCCCTTTCAAGGCATGAAATTACATAAACCAGTGGTGTTTGTCCCCCAGATGTTGGCTTTGGCCTGCATGGTGGAGCATATTGGGTGCCCAACACATACCCCCAGCCCATGAACACAGCTGGGATGGGCTAAACTTAGGCTGTTTGCTGATTTAAAGGTAAGAGGTGACAGTACCAGTGGGCTCATCTGTCTGTTACTGCTGTCCCAGGGAGGGGAGGAAGGGTTTCAGCAAGCACCTGCTTCTGGTTGGGAGATAATTGGGGGTACCGAGGCTGTAAAACCCCTGTTCCCCTCCCCAGCACCCTGTCCTGGCCAAGGTGTGGGTCCAGGGAGGCGAGGGGCTGGCAGCCATGGTGGTCTCACCCGGAAATCTATGCCCACGGTGGCTATGAACGTCCCGGAGAGAAAGGCCCCGTCTTTGAACTGGAGCAGGAAGCAGGTTTTCCCCACGCCCGAGTCTCCAAGTAACATCACCTGCAAGATGGGCGCAGGGAGAGATGTCAGCAGGACAAGGAGGGAGCAGCAGCCCTGACTGGTGCCAAGCCCTCCCCAGTTCCTTCTCTCCCTTCGTTTCTTTCCTCAGGGCTGGTCCTGATGGGTCTGGGAATCCCCCTGGGAGCTGGGTGTGGGATGGGACCCCTGAGGGTGCCGCCAAGCACTGCCCCAGGGTACCAGAGCAGCCCCCAGCCATGAAAAAGGGGAAGAACCGGTGTGAAAGCAAGTCTTGCAGCAAGAAGAGGTATCTCCTAGCCAGCCCCTGGCCACCTCCCAGCCCAGAAGGCTCCAAGGGAACCAGCCACAGTTCCCAAAAGTGTGGAGTCACCTCCACCCACGATTTGCCCCGACCCGGTTGTGCCCAGCCCAAGGGCTGATGCACGGCTTGGGCAAACCCTGCGTGTCCGGGACTCCCTCCCTGTTGGTGCCTTGCTGCAGACACCAAAGCAAACACGGTGCCTTTCCCCTCCTGCTAAGCAAACAGGATCAGCCCGGGCTCTCCAGCCGCTCCAGCACTGCTGGACCCAGGCAGCAGGAGCAGCCAGGACCAATGCTGGGCTCCATAAGCACAGCCTTTCCTGATGCTGAGTGCTTTCTGCCTCCCTGCAGCAACCTGTTCCTGCCCAGAAACCATTAACCTGACTGCATCTGGCCCCTTATGAAAAATAGCAGTGAGCAGGACTTCAGCAGGAAGGTCCATCCCCACTTGCCCACCCTGCCAGGATGCTGGAGCCTGCAAAGGAAATCCCTGCAGCCCTGCTGTCTCTGGCCAGGAAAACAGAGCGGGCCATGGGCACCTTCCACAGGGATGGCACAGCAAATGCCAAAGATGGTGGCTGGAAATGCTCTGCCTCCTGCTACCACTCTGTTGGGAAATCCTTTCCCAGGGCTTGTGGAGAGCTGGGAGCACTGCTCAGTTCTGCCTCCACCTCACTCTAGACCGAGCTGAAAGCTGGTTTCCCACTTCAAACACGGAAATTGCCCTCCATGGAGACGAGTCAGAGAGGGGAGGATAAAGGCAAAAGAACAAAAGCAGTTTAGAGACGGTGGCAACATGCAGGACCACTTTGGAACCGGGTCAGGAAGGCAGCAGGGTGTGTCAGGGCCGACACCATCAGTGCTGGGCTCAGCCTGGGGCTGTATATTAAATTTTGGGTGTAAAAGGTTCATCAGTCCCGCGCCTCCCCTGAGCTGCTTGGATGAGGAAGGCGCTTCCTGGGGCAACCCTTGCCTGGGCTGGGGTGGGGAAGAGGGGGACACTCAGGAAGGAAGGCTCCCCCCTGCCCCAAGGTGTGGCAGGGGTGCAGAGACATTCACAAGCAGCATGCTGCAGCGTGGGTAAAGGGGGGCCCTGGGCTGGATCTGGGGCTCAACTGCTGCTTCCACTTCGGAGCCCTTGGGGTGCTGCAATGGCCGGGATGGGGTCCTGCTCCCCCTTCCCTGTGTCATGGGGGGCACTGCTGCGGGGCTGGCAGGAGCCCCTTGCCCTGGAAAAGCTCTGATGGGCTTTCAGGGGGCAAAGGTCGGCCATGCTCCTCCTCCTCTCCCGGGAGCCCCCCGAAACCCTGTTCCTGCAGCTGGTCCCTCCTATTGCCATTGCCGGGCAGAGACACCTCTGGGGCACAGACCCCCCCACACCCCGGGGCAGGGACCCCCCATCTCCACCTCCCGGGGAGGGAAAACCCCAATCCCCGCACCGGCTCCATCGGGGACTCCCGAGGTAGAGAAGAACTGGGGGGATCAGCTGGGGCTGCCGCCTCCTTCCCCTTCTCCTTCCCCGTTTATCGGCCGCTTCCTGGGCACGATCGCAGCAGCGGAGGAAGCGGGCGGCCCCCGGGACCCTTCCCAAACCCCTCCTTGTCTCCCCCGAGACGGGGGGCGAACCCACACCTTCCCCTCTGGTGGAGCTTGCAGGGTCCCCCTGCTCACCCCGCGCCGTCTCCCACCTTGCCGGACAGTTCGTAGTCGCGGGGCAGCGCCGGGGGGTCCCCGCTGCTCTTCGGGGCTTCCCCGCTCCCCTCCGGGGTCTCGCCCCCCGCCGCCCCATCGGGGCCGCCCATGGTGCGTCCGAGCGGAGCCGCCGAGTCCCGGCGCCGCGGGGCCAGCGGGAGCCGCGGCCCCACCCGCCTTCCTCCTCCTCTTCCTCCTCCTCCTCCGAGGCCGATGCCACCCCCCAGGCCGTGTCCCGGCCGCCTCCCTGCCCAGCCCGGGCACGGGATGAAGAGGAAAAGGCTGAAGAGTGGAAACCTGCCCCACTGCACCCCCACACCGGGGACCCCGCGGGGCGTGGGTTTGCTGCGGCTTGGCTGCCCTGGCCGGCGGGCAGAGCTCCGGCACATCCCTCCGGACACACGGGTGGGGAGAGGAGGGACTGCTCACCCCACAAACGAACAGTCACCCCGTCCCTCACAGAGTGTGGGGTTGGACACCCCGGTGCTGCCAATCCCACCCTGCCACGCCGGGACACTGGGGGCGGCAGCTCCCACTCCCACCGCACCAACCCACCCCGCGGTGCGAGGTTTGCCCCATCTCCTGCAGCCCCAGCCGTGCAGAGCCGGGCCCCGGGCGGGCACCGTGAGCGGGGGAGCCGGCGGGAAGCGGAGCAGGAGCCGTTAACCGGAAGCCACGGGCCGTGTCGAGCCGGTTCAGCGGCGCCCGCGTCTCGCCCGGGGTGGCTGCCAGGCCTCCCGCTCCCCCGGGCTGCTCGCAGCCCCCTCCGTCCCACAGCAGCCATTGGGGCCCAGCTCATGCTGCACTTCATTCGGGAAAAGCCGAAGCATGGGAATGTGGGAGAAATCCCTGGAGAGGAGTGTTATGTTACCCAAACCCCCACCCTGTAAAACCCCATCCAAGGCCATGCGCTACAGCTGCCCAAGGCTTCAGCCTTACAGGCATCCCTTCAGGTACAAGAGCCTTGAGCCCTCCCTCATCTGTTTTCCCTGGAATATCTCACCTCTCCCATATCAGGGCTAATCTCAGGGCAACCACCATCCCTGCTCACTCCACTGACATTCAGGGGTGCAGGGCGCCAGTGCAGAGCTGTGCCCCTCGCTGCTCTCCCGGTGAAGGGCACACGTGGCTGTGCAGGAGGTCCAGGGGCAGAGATGCCCTCTGGAATGGCATCCACCTCCACATCTTGTGGGGCTGCCAGCTCCTGCACCAGCCAAGCCTTCCTCTGCCCCCCAGGAAACAGAACCTGTATTTCCAGTCCTGTAACTGCGCTCAGACCCAGCCAGGGGATTTATAGGTTATATGTGCTCTTTGGCCAGGAAAGTGCCCAGAGCTGGAGGCTGGAAGCACTCAGAGCTCCTGGAAGTGGCTGAGCTTCCTTGCAGCAAGATGGGGAGGGGGCTGGAAGGATATGACAAACTGTGCTGGAGCTCATGGAGTTGCCTGGGCAGGGAAAACGCCTGGCTGAGCATCACTTCCACACACGGGCGTTTGCTCCATGAGAAACGAGGCAGACGGAAGCTGGCAGAGATCAGTGGTGTTGCTGAGCCTCCTCTGCCTGCCCATGGCTCGGCAGGGGAACCCTTGGCTGCTGGTCCCTGGCCAGCTTGGCCCCAGACCATCCCCACTGGTTCCACATTTTCCTACTTCCTTGGCCTGAGCTAAAAAGAAAATTCCTGTGGGTAATCACATCCCCATGGGTCCCAGTCCCTTGCTGAGTTCCAGCCTTGTCACAATGCTGAAGGGATGACAGTTTCTCTGGAGTAAGGTCCCAAGTACTGTCCCTGTCCTGAGCTCCCCCAGGAGAGGGGACACACACATCAGAGCCACTTGAGACCCCACGGCAGCTCTGCAAATAGCTCTGGATGGGAGCCAAGTGCTTTTCCCAGGCACCATCACCATCTGCCTGACTTTTCACCAGGGCCCCAGGCTGGACACAGACAGGACACAGGCTGGCATCTCCCTGGCAGAGCAGGGCAGCTCCAAAGGCAGCTCTCTGTGTGTGAAGCACAAGGCTGCACTCAGACACGGTCCCACCAAGGGTTTTGGAATACGGAGCTTTGCCCATCCTTCATCCCTCCCAGCAGTCCAAAGCATGCCAAGAAGCACACAGCCAAGCCAAACTCCTCATCCAGCAGCACCAAAGCAAAGTAGCCAATTTTTTGTGCTTACCACAGATTCATAGATTCTGATTCCCCAAATAAAGCTCCTCCCCAAGGGTGAGTGCACACCCCAGGGACCAGAGACTGGGCTCTTACCGTAAACCCAATGCCCACGGTGGCCGAGAAGGAGCCAGGAATGAACTTGCCCTGGTCAAACTGGACCAGCAGAGACGTCTTCCCCACACCACTGTCTCCAACCAGGATTGTCTGCAAGGACCAGATAAAGAGGCATCATTGCAGGTGCAGGTGATGGAGGAGCTGGGGGCCAGACATTTGGGTAAGTGTGCTGGGGGGATGTGGCAGCAAATGCAGCAGAATCAAAAAGGACCCACCCAGCCCCCAGGTCTGTCACGTTTGGGTCTGCCACTTGCCCAGAGAGGAATTTCCACCCCTTTGTCTATCTCTGTAATTAATGAAATGTGCAATGGGATGAGCTTCAGGCCTGAAGCCCACTGCACCCTGTCCAAGAGGGGAGAGATGGGAGGAAAAGCAAAGCCCAGCCTGTCATGGAGAGTGAGCAGGAGAGATGCTTCTACCCCAGCTCGGGAAGCTTCCAGGCAGAAGCAGCCTTGGCTCACACAGGCCTGATGGGAAACCTCTTTGGGAGGACTTTGGAGGCACTGTATTAAGTCCAAAACTGTTTAATAAACAGAGCATCTCCTGCGGCTGCTGCACACAGCTGCTGCCACAGCCCTGCAACCTCACCAGGTAACTGGGCTGGCTTTGTGCTGCCTTAACGTCATGGACCCACAGCACTCCCTCCTGCAGAGTGATGGGTTTGAAGTCACGGGGTCCCTCTGCCTCTCCAGCCTCCATGGGAAGCCCCAGACTGCTGCCATCCCTGAGCAGAGGGGACAAGGGAGCTGTGCTGGTGTCAGAGCCATCACCTCTCAAGCAGCTCCCACGGCCCTGGTACCCACACCTCATTCCTGGGAAGCTCATCTTCCCTTCTGCTCCTGCCAGTGTCCCTCAAAATCCCTGACCTAAGGGAGACCTGCAGTGCAAACAGGACCTCCCTTCCCTCTGCTGGTGTCTGAGTTTTGTTTGCAGAGCCACTGGCAAAGATTCCCATCCTTTCAGGAAACTGCAGCACTTTCAACCCTTTTGCAGGACACGAGTTAAAATAAACACTCTGCTACCAGGCTTCTTGCTTAGAAGTGGTTTGGGCTTTGTCTTTCAGGACAGGGGTGTTCCTGAGGCTGCAGTTCTGGCAAACATGGAGTGTCCCCTCTGTTACTGGTCCCCTGTCCCCCCTGAGGCTGCAGGGATGAGCCAGCGAGGTGCTGGGACAAAACCTCCCCACTCTCTGCATCCTCTTCTGCTACACTTGGCTGCTTCTGCTTTTCCCCTGCTTGGTTTGTGTGTGTGCAGCTCCAGCAGCCTTGCTCCATCCTGTGACACCTCAGTCCTTTGTCTCCACCCTGAAGGTGCTTCAGCACCTCCCCAATATGCAGGGGAGCCTCTGTGCACATCCAGTCCTACCCCTCTCCTGTCCCAAAGTGCCCTGGGGTGTGACCAGCCCTGGCACTACTTCAGGCACTGCACTTCCCCTTGTGAAACACAGGGTGAGTGTGAAGGAATGTGTTTAATCAAATGCCTGAACAGCCCCAGCAGATCAAGGCCTGATTCCATACCCTGGGAGGCCATGTGGGATTCCCAGCACGTGGCACCATGGTTCCTGCACCCCACAGATCCCAAAGAAGTGGGCTGAAACCAAAGGCCAAGGAGCTTAAGGACCACAAACAATGCAGGGATGTGGACTGGCAGGAAATCAGCATCCTGCCTTGCATAAAGCACCACCCTACAACCTGCCCGGAGCTTGCTCACGCTGATACACTTCACTGAATGCTTGCCTTAGTGAATCAGCACTTTCCTTTGGAAAACACATCCCAAACACTGCACCTGTCCTGGGAAAAGCCTGACCTGCTGAGCAGAGCTGTTGGCAGGAGGGAGTCCTGCACCTCTGCCAGATGCAGGCTGCTGCACAGACCTGTGTGCTGAGAGGCAGCAACCTGTGCCCAGATCCACAGCGAGAGATTTCTCCCTCCTCCCTGCCTGGGCTGTTTGCAGATCACTCGTACATTCAGAGCAGCCTCGTGAGCTGGGAGCTTGCACGGGATCTGGGGGAATGTTGGGAAGCAGAAATCTCTGGGGCAGAGGATCTGGGTCACCCCTTTCCTGGGGGAAATTTCCCTGCCCACACCCCCCTTGACTTTTCGCTAGGGCTCAGAACTCTTCCCTGTGCAGAGAGAAGGATATGCCCAGGAACAGCTGGATAAGGAAGCACTCCAAGAATTCATTACCGTGGATCTTCTGCACCTCAGGGCTGTATATTTAGTGTTATATACTATTTCCAGGTAAAATACTGATGCTGGGATGTGCAACAAGACCGGGCACACCCTGCAGTGCATTCTTTGGGAGAAGTTAATGCAGAGAAAAACATTAATTATGGAGGGAGAAGTGCTGGTTGGAATGAGCACCAGAAAGCCTCCAGAGCCCAGGGTTTACAGAGAACATGTATAAAAGGCAGATTCCTCAATTAATAATTTAAATGGGATTCATAATAGAGACAACTCATGAATTGCTTCATGACTTAATAATAACTTAAAATTTGGCTTGGATCAGCCAAGAGAGATTCCTAATGACTTTAGGAAAAGCTCATGTGCTCCGTGGAGGGACAGCACAGTGGAAATCATTGTGGCCTTCCTGGTTACCAAATAAACATAAAACAAGAACCCCACTGTGAGGAAGATGTGGTAGTCAGCCCTTGAAACCTCAGGCTGGACATGACTGAGTCATGATAGTAAAAAGTCTCCCAGTGCTGAAGTTCCTCAGCTGTCCTGACTCTTCCTCAGCCACAGACTGATCTCCCCTACCTTCTCAGCCCCCGGGTTTTCCCAATTTGTTTGATGGGGGTTTTTTTTGTTTGTTTAGTTGGGTTTTTTCCCAAGGGAAACTTTAGTAAAGTGTTGCAAGATTCCTTTTGGTGCTGTTGATCCTCCCTGCCTGGCGTGTGGAGATGGAGCAGTGCTTTTCCAGGGCTGGGCAAGGAACAGAGGGAAACCTTCCCAAGATCTGGAGACTCACTTGGTGACAGTCCTACATCACCACTGCTGAGCCCCAGTGCAATCAAAGCAATCCTTGTTTCCAGCTAAAGGAAATTATTTCCACTGGGTGGGCAAGATAACCCGACTTCTCCACCACCCCAAAGAAAAGCAGGTACAGCTTGCAACACCCACCTGAAAAGACTTGTCTGCCTGGTCTGCCTTAGGGGAAGAGCAAATATCCCTCCCTACACCCTGAGTTAGTTTTGGGGCTAATTCAGACATAGATGAATCACTTCCAGTCAAAATCATTGCTGGCTTGGCATGGGCTGCAGGCACAAAGCAAAATAATTCAAACTTCCCATACTTGCAAGGAAAAGAGATATTTGGGTCTAACCTGCTGAGGGAAGAGAGGTTTTGCATGGCTGTCAAGGCAGTGCAGGGAGGCAATGGCTGCAATTCTGGTGCCAGCCAAGCGGGAGGAGATCTGGGACAGCACGTGTGGGCTGAGGTTGTCTTCCCAGTTCATTCTCAAGATTTAACATGCATAACCCAAACCTGAGCTAAATATAGCTAATGGAAGCCTGACAGGGTAAAACCCCAGTCAGGGGATGCAGGGAAGAGAGAAGTGCCCTCCACAGGCTCTGGTGTTGCTCTCAGGGAGCTGCTGAAGCCCCAAACGCACAGGTTTGTGCCCAGGTGAGCAGGATTTATCACAACAAATTGTGGCAAATGTGTACGTGCCCCTCAGCACAGCTGCCTGCAGAGCTCAGCTGGAACATGGCACTGAGAGGTCTGAGGGTGAAGGCATGGCTGTTTCCAGCCCCTCACCACCCCACTCTCATGGTTTCTCAGGCTGAGACTCTCAGTCCCTGAGACTTATTTTTAACCTCCTCTTTATACAAAATTGTGCTGCCTCCCCCCTGCTCCAAGCAGTACTCCAGGGATGGAGTTGGATGCTGCTAGAAGATGCTGTGTGCCACAGGGACAGTTCAGGGCTGTCCCCACCTGCCCAGGCACAATTCCACCGTGGCCAAGACACTGACACCAGCTTGAGAGAGCACCTGGAGCCCTCTGCTCGCCCAGCTGGGCCCTTGCCTTGGCAGAGGCTGCATCTCAGCCCTGCAGACATGAACTCAAGGGCTGTGCATCAAACAAAACCTGGCTCAGATCATGCAGGAGATCCCTGTTTGCAACCCCCTGTTAACACCTTGGACGAACCACAGCCAAGGAACACATCCCTCCACCTCTGAGTCTTGTTCCAGCAGAACGGATCCAGGAATCACAGAGGAGGAAGAATGATTTGGCAATGGGTCAGACCACCTGAGAGCAGAATTCATCATTTTGTATCAAGCAAAACTTCTCTGGAATAGACAAGAATAAGCCTCTGCTGTTCCTGCTTTGGTTAGCTCCTGGCCCATTTCCTCCCCAGGCCTGGGTTTAGCTACCAACCAGAAATCATTTAATCCTTGTCTCCATCCTGCAAAGCTCTCCTGGGGTTTTTCAGCACATCTGATGTGTGATTCCTTGCTCAGACAGAAGATCTAGTGAGGTATTTGCTGCCTCACTTCCCTGGAGAGACAGCAGCCTTGTTTCTGCAAGACAAGCAGCCCAGCCAGGAGAGGCAGAAAAATACCACGGGAAACAGCAGGGAACATGGGGCTGGACTGGTTATTGCCTGGGCAGGTTTTCTGCCCAGAGCCTCATTTCCACCAGTGTCATTCTTAACTGCTGCAGCTCCTTCCTGGGGAAGAGAGAGTTAAAGGTTTGCAAAGAATCAAAGTTTCTCAAGTCATCCCTGGGGGCATGTTCTATGTATTCCATGTACAACAGAAATGAGAGCTGCTAGTAATTGATATATTTCTGCTAATCAAAGGCTGGGCACCTTGCCCTGAGTACAGCAGGATACAGAACAGACTGGGATTTGTGAAAAGGGATCCACTGCCCTTCTCCTGTCTGGTTCCATCCCTGCTTTTCCTGAGGGTGCCAGTTCCTGCACAGTCACTGTGGGCTGCAGGGAAACAGTGTGAGGACAGCAGGAAGGAGTGATGGGTGGATCCGTCATAAATCAGCATCTTCTCCATCACTCCAGAAGTTGCAGGGCAGCGCCTGACTGCAGAGAGCAAGAAGCCCTGCTGCTGCTGCTGTCCCCGCAGCAAAGCTCGAGCGCCCCACGCCTTGCAGGGACACCGCCAACCCTGACCAGCCTCCGTGCAGCTGCAGTTACAAAACACAGTCCCAGAAACACCGCAAAAGAGGATTTCAAAGCAACAAGGGCAGGAATGGGCGCCTCTGAGACACGGTTATTTCATGGCAGGGAAGTCCCGGCTCCTTAATCTGCTTCTGGCAAACAGAGCCCCGGAGTTCAGCAGCCCCTGACCCGCCCTGATCCTGCACAGGACAGCGGGAGCGGCTGGAAGGCGACTGCGGGCTGTGCCGCGGGGCTGGCCCCGTTCCAGCAGTCCCGGCTTCCCAAACACGCCGAATCCTGCCACCCCCCCGCCGACATCAGCCGGGATGTGGCTGGGACCGGGGCCAACCCCTGCGGGCTGCCCATCCCCACAGCGGGGCAGAGCTGCCGCCGCACCCCGCCCCGCCATGGGGGTGACAGACGGACCCCACCGGGAGACCAGGAGCGAGGAAGGCAAAGAGACGGAATTTGTTGGGAAGTTCAAGCAGGAGCCGTGCCCCGTCTCCCCCCTCTGCAGCCCCCTCCCCGATGCCCCCATCCCCATCTCCGGCCATACCTTGTGGAGCAGGTCCTCATTGTAGCCGTCCCCCCCCGGGCCGGCGGCGCGGGCCCCCATGGCCGGGGGGGTTTGGGGGCGCCCGGGCCCCGGAGCACCGCGGACAGCGCCCGTCCCGCTCAGCACCGCGGGCAGCGCCCGCCCCGCCCGGCCCCGCCCGGCCCCGCAGCGCCCGCCCGGTGCGGCACGGCCCGGCCCGCTGGGTCACCGCCGGACAGGGCTGCCCGGTGCTCGTCGCCGCCCCTCGCACGGTTCCCCCGCCCGGAGGCGGCGGGGGGGGGGGAGCGGGGAGAGGCCGGTCCCGCCCGGGGGCGGGGAGGCGGCGGGAGCGTCCCCCACAGCGCCCGCCGGACT
Source organism: Cyanoderma ruficeps (assembly GCA_008694505.1). Lineage (NCBI taxonomy): Eukaryota > Metazoa > Chordata > Aves > Passeriformes > Timaliidae > Cyanoderma > Cyanoderma ruficeps. Next base: position 1,737,662 of record VZDJ01000216.1, on the reverse strand, counting down.
CTCCGCACAGCCGCCGGTCTGTCCGCACCTCCCCGTGTTTGTCCCCCGTGACAGAGCCCCCCGAGATGGCAGAGCCCGGGGGTCCCCGCCGGGAATCGCTGCCCTCCTTCCCTCGGCTGCGGGAGGCGCCCACGGGGCACGGCCGGCCCCGGCAGAGATTTTCGGTACCGGCTCCGATCAGTGCCGAGCTGAGAGCACGGAGCCGAGACACGGAGCCAGCCCCGCCGTGCTGCTCCGGTCCGGATTCACAGCAGGCTCGTCGGCACTTGAGAAGCCCCATGCCTGCACCGAGGCTGACACCCCCCAGACACCCGCAGAGCCCACGGGCAGGGATGGAGCACAGAGGTCACCGGCGTGTCATCCCAGGCAGGGATCCCTGCCCCATCCCTGGCAGCTGTGCCAGCCAGGCCGTTTCAGCTTCTTCACCAAACTGGTGCTGAGCCTGGTTTACCCCAGCAGGTTGTAGTAATGTATTTGTATAACAGGCTATTCTGATGCACTAGCCAAACTTCTTGTGAGTAATATTATCCAGCTACTTGCAGTTTTGTTGTTAGAGCTCTCAGGAATTCATCGAGGTTACTGAGAAAACAACAGGATCAAAAATAAGAAGAAAGCTTGAGAAAATGTTTGCAAAAAATGTAAATCTTAGGTAGGGGAAGCACAACCTGAGGATGGAGGCTTGGCCAGCTGGATGTCCTGAAGGATGTGTGCCTGCCTCATGAAAAAGCAGCTCAGCCAACCCAGACATGTGTGCCCACGTGGACAGTAGACCCAGAATCTATGTCTGCCATGCAATGTAAACAATAAACAGCTTCTGTTGGAATCATATTAGTTCTGTTATTCAGTGGCCCATTTCCCCCTGCAGCAGGTCCATTTTGTGACCCCACCACGCTTACAGAGCTCAGCTGTGACCCTGCTTAGTGTAAAAAAAAAAATTTAAAAATGTTTTTAGAAACAGAATGAAGCTGTGCCTAAACCTGAAGGTGATAGTCAATATCTCATTGAGATCCTTTTGTTTACGACTCCCTTTAGAGCAATCTGATGTTGTCGATTGCACTGGAAAGAAATTAATCTTTACTCAGAAGTTTATTTAAGAGAGACTCGATTCAGTCTCCAGTTCCCTCCTTCCAGATCAGCAGATGGCCTCAAGCCAGAGGAACAGACCATGCTTCCAAGAGCCATCTGCACCCATCCGATTGCTGTTTGACTGCCCGGGCCTGACATTGCTAATTATATCTGCCCATTATTTCATCTGACTGCAGAGATGGTTCTGCTGGGTCAGATGATTAGTCTTGGAAGCAACAGCCAGAAAAAAAAATTAAAAACCAATAGGGACAGTGGGGTTCAAGCCTGCCTGAGGCCATAAAGCCTAACCCAGACCATCCTGCAGCCCAACCAAGGCCTCATGCACTGGAAGACAATCAACAGCACAAAAATAAATTATATCACAAGCCCTGGTGTCTGGATCAGAAAATTAACAAGTGGTTCAACATAGTGCACACACCCCACAGCAGGCAGAGCCAAGAAGAAGAGAGCAGCAAACCTCAGGGGGATTCAACAAAGTCCGGGTAACTCTTAAACACACCAAGAACTTGTCAAAACTCCCAAACTCCTCTGGGTGTCAGTACAATCCTTCCCGTGGATGTCCCAGTGCTCTCATGGTCCATTAAGGATGGAGACTTCATGCCACCATCCTGAGTGCATGCTCAGCTTCTCCTGGCCCAGAGCAGGGGCACTGCCTGAGCCCAGAGACCCACATCTACTGCAGGGACTGCACAGCTCTGCCCTGGGCACCAAAACTGGGCAGGTGCTCAGACAAACCTCTCCTGGAAGGTGGTGGTGAAGAGGAGAGTAAGCCCCCAACATTCCACTGGGTCTGAGGCTCCAGGTCTGCTTATCCCTGGATGGGAATTCCTGGGAGGTCCCTGCTGCAGGAGAAGCTCTGGGGCTCGGAGAGCATCCTCTCGCTTTTTAGCTTGAGAAACATTTGTTAACTACCCTGAGTCACAAAGGAGAGAGGGCAGGGAGGAGTTGCTGCTGGCCGAAGAGCCCCACAGAGCCAAATTGTCCGTTCCCTCTACAGGGACTGGCGTGGCACCAGAGACACTCAGCCCTGCAGGTTTAACCTCGCTCAGGAGGAAGACCATTCTCCTGTCTATGGTGATATCTCCAGTATAATGCAGCCTAAAGAGACAACACAGATTGCTGGCAAAGCACAGGCACCAGCACGCCCTGGCCCTGCTCCAAGGGCTTTATCCCACTTAATCCCCATCGTAGATAAGTGATAACAGCAGCTTTATCGGAGCCCAGCAGCCCAACACTGCCTCCCTTCACACACCGAGGAATGCATTTCCCCACCACCCAGAGCAAACCCTTTGCTCTACCAGCCCCCCCAAGACCCGGCAGAGGTTTCTGGCAGCCAGTGAACAGTTTATTGCCCCAAGCAAGTGCTGACCAGCTGAAATCAAAGCAGAGCAATGAAATCAGAGGAAATGACCTGTAAACGGCAGAAGTGATTCCAAATGAACCTGCAATTTAGATCCATTGTTTGGTGTGTTTGCTCTCAGACTGTATCTCTGGAAGCTTAATTACTTGTGTATTTGCCTTGAGAAGTACAGCTCTAACAGTGGAAGATTAAAATCCAGCTGAGGACTTTCTGCTTCGCTGTCCTCCTGGCCTGCTCCTGCTTGTTGTCTGCTGCCCAACCCCATTAACTGCTGTAGTATCTCCCTGGATTGCCTGTACAACACATCCGGGGGAAACTGGAGCCTTGCTGAAGTCATTCCTTCCCCATGAGTTAGGAAGGAATCAGAATTTCATCCTCTGAATCCACCGAGTATGGATTCTTAATTTCTCTGCATTAAATAACCCCTGCCTTGGCCTTTTCTGGCTAAGTCCATCCTCAGGCAGAGCCCAGAGCAAGTATGCAAAGTCGGCAAGTGTGTTTTGCCACTTTTACTGGCTTTGCTAAATCAGGAGACCTGGGAATGATCGGGACTTATCTTGGTTATCTGAGATGGCAGTGGAGAGATCAGACAATGCCTGCTCAATCAGCCAGCACTAAAGGAGCTACATTATTATACTCAGTCTTATCTCCTAAGGACAATTTCACCACACTTGCTAAATCTGCCCGTGAAGAACAGACTGAAACGACTTGATTATTTTTCAAAGGCCCTAGATTAAATAGCAAGATCAGGGATTGGAAATATCATTGAAGTCCAGAGAAGACAGGACTCTGGAAAGGCTCAGCTGTGGTGGTGGGTAATAGAGTGGGATGAGAACTGGGGAAGGTCTGTTCTCACTGGGCCCTGAACCAAGGAGATGCACGCACTGATTAATTCAATTACTGCCTGTCTCAGGAAGGCTTTGAGGCTTTTTCTAAGGACCAAACCCGGAGAGTAAACCCAGATTCATAGTCTCGCAGAACCAGAGCAAAAGCAGCGTCTGATGGTGTCGGGCAGTGTCCCGTTGTTGCAGGGCAGGGCCTGGGAGCGCTGCCAGGGCCAGGCAGGGGCTGCAGGGGCGCAGGTGTCAGCTCATCTCACCCCCTGTGCCGTGCCCACAGCACATCTCGATGGCGCTGCCGGGGCTCTGACACGCTCTGCTCGCTGATGCGGCCACCAGGCCACGCCAGGGCGTTCCCCCAGCCCTGCGTGCAGCACGGAAAGGCACAGTGATGTGCTCCTGTCAGGGTGCATCAGCGGCATTCCTGAGAAGCATTCCAGCAATGCTTCTTCTCTCACAGAGCAGCCTTGCCTCCTGCTTCCCAGGCCTCTTTCTGCCAAAAGAGAGAGGTCTTGGCTTGCAGGATGCTGCCACAGCCCCCAGAGATGCTGGTTCAGAGCAGAGTGCCTTCCCCTGCCCTGTGTTTATCCATTCCCCGGGGCTTCTGGAGCATCTCAGCACCCGTGTCCTGGCTGGAGGGTGTCAGCAGGGCTCTCTGCACCTCTCTCCCCACTTTAGGCAGTGTGATTCCTCATCACACTCTGCTGCACTGGTGTGTGCCTGAATTGCTCTATTCCCTTTCTGGTTTCGCCTTCCAACTGACACTCACTTTAATTGGGATAAACATCACAGATCCTCCTGTGACGCACTCCTGTGTCAGCACTCTGGGGTTCCTCATTCCTGCCTGCTCTCATCTTGACCTTCCTCTTCAGGAGGATGTTCACACACTGCTGTTTGTTTGGGGCTGAGACACTGAGCTGGAGCCATTCCCTTTGCAAACCCCTCAGTGACAGCCCCCGGCCAGGGCCCCTTCACACAGCAGGTGAGAGGAGAAATATCAGAGTGAAACCTCATGTGGAGGTCGCAGTGCTGATGTTGGGTGGCTGTAAATCACTGCTGTATCCTCAGGGAATGGAAGGAGATCTTCCCAAATGTAGCCTTGGTTTGTGCCTGAGATGTTTTAAGTTTTCTAAAAATTCCTTTCCCCGGGGAATTTTCTGTAAACAAAACCCATGTTTTTGTAACAGTAAATTGTTCACATTTACAAGGGACTTCTTCTTGATGTCCCTCTATTCTGACCAATGTAATTAAAGAAGTCTGTCCTTGTTTCACCAATCAAATTGGTCTGTGTAAAATAGTATAAAAAGAGAAACGCATCCCAGAAATAAAAGTAATTTTCTGCCTTCTGAAGTCAGTCTTTGTGTCATTGTGGTGTAAAACAGCGTCACCCAGCCAGTCCATCAACAGGGGTTGACCTGCACTCACTCTACCCCAGTGCCTGCATCCCTGCTCTGGCCAGGCCCTCTCAAAACTCCCCAAAATCCTTTGGGCTCTGTGCAGGGGAAGGGTCTTTGGTCCCTGCTGGGATGGGCATCATGGTGGAGGAACCTGCTGCATTTTGACATTTTCCTGGGAACCCAGTGACTATTTCAGAGAAAAAGCAGTCTCTGTCATGGAACACCCCAGGGTGAGTCATGAGCCCTGGGTGAAGGAGAGGAAGCAACTGTCTTTAAAAAAAGACATGCAGAGTCTGTGCGTAAGTGCTGCCCAAAGAAGTATCAGGAGAAGACGGCTTGGAAAACTCTTAGGATATCCATGTGCATGTGGGCCTGGCTTCATTCTGAAGGATTTTTTGTGGAAAACCGTGAGGAAAATTCCACCTCAGGAGCAGGAAGATGGAAAATGAGGATTTTCTTGGTTTGGATGCTTTTCCTCATGAGAGCCACGAGCACAGGTCAGGCAAATCTATACCAGGGGTTCTGGCAGAGCTGTGGAGAAGCTGGGGCCGAGGCAGAGCAGGAGGCTCACTGTGGTCATGGCAAAAGACTAGCTGATCCCAAACTTTTCCTCTGCCAGTTACAGGGTGGGATCGCTGAGATTTGCTTGTTCCCTGCCATGTGAACCCTGGGAATAAGGCTTTTCTCTCTCTTACTAACATACACCTTTGATGGAGGCTCTTTTTCTAATGACTGGGGGCATCTCACCACTGCTCACTGGCATGGTGGGTACACAGGCACAGCCTCCCTCAGGCTGTACCCCCAAGAAACCTGGGCTCAGATCCCTCATGGTTCCCTGATGCAATGCCAGGACGGGTTTACAGCACCTCTCTCTGTCCCCTGCAGGTGGCAAGGCAGTGACAGGCCCCAAGCTGGTGACAGTGGAGCACGGCAGCTCACTGGCAGTGTCCTGCAGCTACAGGCCACGCTACAAGCTCAACTCCAAATACTGGTGCCTCAAAAACTCCCTCTTGTTTTGCTTGACCTACATCATCCAAACTGATGGCTCAGAGGTGACAGTGACGCGGGACAGGGTGTCCATAAGGGACAACCACACAGCAAATTCATTCACAGTGACACTGAGCAGTGTCACACTGGGGGATGCAGGCCGGTACTCCTGTGGGGTGAAGAGGAAACTGAGGAGAAACGCTCGGCACAGCATCAAGGTGATGGTCTCTGCAGGTAAAACAAAGGGCTGGAAACAAAGCTGGAATTAGACTTCCCCCTTTTTTTCCTCTTCCTCCTCTGCAGTGCTCAAGGCATTGTTCAGATACCTCCATATCCACCCTCTGCACCTTCATGGCTGAGGTCCCAGGGCAGAGACTCCTATGCAAGGTGCAGGACAGGAGGTGTGGGGGTGTCCAATTTGCTCTGACTCTGTTTTCTCTGCCAGCTGTTCCAAACACAACTGAGGACAGCAACGTGAGCCCATTGACCACCAACCCTCTGTGCCCCAGGGGCTGTGGGGAGCATCTAGAGCTGTGAGTCAGGGCTTGGGATTTGGGCAAGCCCCCACCAGCATCCCCTGGCCAAAACCTTCTTTTCCCATGCATGTGTCTCCCTGCTTTGAGTCCCCAAAGAGCATCCTGGGGACAAGCAGGGCAGCTGGCAGACATGCAGGTGCCCCAGTCCCCATCCTCCTTCCCTAGACCCGACTAAAGCTCTAGCAGAACCTCCCTTCTCCTACACAGGTCCCAGCTCAGTGTCATCCACTTGCTGCTTCTGCTCAGCATCAAGGTGCCCGTGGCCCTGGCCGTGGTTTGTGGGGCAGCCTGGCTGAGGAGCCGCTGCAGGAGCCGTGACCAGGAGAAGCCGCAGCTGCTGGAGCTGTGCAGCAGCACCAGGGCAGGGGGCTGCCCCCCCGTCCCCAGCACCTCCGAGCCCCAGGGACGCCCTCCTGCCCCCCCGGGCCCCTCCCTGCAGGGCCCGGGCCACCCCTGAGGGCCGCCCTGAGCCGGGACCTGCTCGGCCCCGCCTGCTCCTGGCCCTGGGGAGCCTCGGCCCCTCCTGGCAGCCCCTGGGCTGGACAGGGAAGGTTTTGGGGGGCAGAGAGCCTGTGTCTGTTGAGCTGCAGCTGCCAACTGAAGAGGAGTTTGCAATAAAGGCTGGGTATGCTGCAGGGCCTTGTCTATTTGTCTGTCTGTCTGTCTGTCTGTCTGCTCCTTCCTTCAGATGCCAGCACTGCCCGGGATGGCGGTGGCAGCCCATGCTGGGGCACACACCTGTGTGGGGACACGCTGCCTTGGGGCTGGGGCGGGACATGGCGTCACAGGGGCCGTGCAGGCTCCACCATGGCCCGGCTGAGCTTCCTCATGGGGACAGGAGCCCTCAGCCCCAGGAGCCTCAGCCCTGCCACCTCTGCCCGATCCACCAAATGCCCATCTCAGCTGAGCCATAGCCAGGGAGGACTGTCCTTCCACAGCTCTGTCCCCCACTCAGACACTGCCCCAGGGGACTGGGGACAGAGGGCAAGGCCTGGGGGACCTGATCAGAGCATGGGGCTCCTGAGCTACAGAGGAGCTGTGCTGGGAACAGCCTGGGGACATGTGCTGACAGGAGAAGTGGGTGCTCCTGTCCAGCTGCACCAGGATAAGGGGCTGGGCTTACCCATTTCATTCCCCTGGGAAGAACAGGGTGGCCATGCAGGAGCACTGCTCAGCCTGCAGGATTTTCTGGGGTTCATGTGGTCCCTGTGCCGTGCTGAGCTCCCTCTGCCACTGGGTGCCCTGCCTGCCCAGAGGGGCTGGGCAGAGTGGCACTGAGAGGCAGGCTGTGTCCTGACATGGGGGCCGGGCTGCAGGAAGAAAGGGGACACTCTGGGGAAGGGCCCAGGGGACAGAGCACAGCAAGTAATCTCAGTGCCCAGGAGCAGCTGAAACTCTAGGAAACAGGAAATGCCACCATCTTGCTGAATCTCCAGCAGTAAGGGAACGGAGGTGGTACCAGAGGCAAAAGGGGAAACGTAGGCCAAGGGACACACTGAAGAGGAGCAGCAGGGCTTCCCTGACGTGCACATGTGGCTCCTGCTGGTGCTGGCCTCGGCATTGCTGCCAGGCAGGGCTGAGGGGCCCGCCGGGGCCGGAGCCCCAGGCTGGAGGCAGCAGAAGCAGCAGGAGGTGCCGGTGCAGCGGCAGCGCTCCCGCCAGTCCGTGTGTCTCCACACGCTCCGGGACAGTGACAGGGCCCTGCGGCCTGCAGGGATCCCCGAGGGAAACCCTGTGGGTCACCTGCCCCTACCACCCCGGCCGGGAGACGCCGCCGAAATTCTGGTGCAAACCGAGTGCACGTCCTGGTGCCGCTTACACCGTCAGCACCACGAAGCTGCAGCCCGAGGTGCGGCAGGGCGGGTTCTCCATTCTGGCCCACGGCCTGTGCCGGCCATTCAGGGCGACTGTGCAGGATCTGGTCAGGGAGGATGCGGGCACGTTCCGCTGTGGGACGCAAAAGGGATTTTTCCCGTGTCATGAGAGTGCTGATGTGGAGGTGATCATAACCCCAGGCCGGTCCTCGCACGTTTTCCCATATCAACAGTGATCGCCACGTTGGGGGCCGGGGCCAGACTGCGGGAGGAGCTTTCACCCTGTGCGTGCCAGGAAGGCGGTGCCCGTCTGGCCCCCGCTGCCTCCATCCTCGCTCCGCATCTGCCACGGCGACGCTCTCGCCGGACGCTCCTCGGGAGAGCGGCAGCACTTTCCGCTCCTTCTCAGCGCTGTCCGGGCTGCGGGTGCCGGCGCTGCCGGCCGTGAGCGCGGGGCCGTGCTCTGGCTCAGCCTGCGGGACCGCACGGACCCGGCCGGCGCCGCTCGACCCCGCTCTGGCCCGGTCCCGACGGCACGGGCGGGGCGAGAGCAGCCCCGGGGCCCGGCCGGGCCCTTCCCGCCCCCCCCCCCCCGGCTCCACCAAAGGCTCCCGCGCCCGCTCCCCTCGTCTCTTCGGCGGCCCCAGTGTCCGGCCGTGCCGGGGATCCCCGCGCTCCTCCCCACGGGGTGACCGTGCGGCAGGGGCGGCCCGGGGCGGGGCGGGCTCCGCCGACAGGAACCGGGAGCGGCAGCGCGCTGAGCCCCGGCGTCCCGGAGCGGCCATGCAGCTCCTGCCTCTGCTCGCCTGGGCGCTGCTTCCAGGTAAGGTTGTGCCGGAGCCCCCGACTGCCGGGGCGGCCCCGTCGGGCGGGAGGTGCCGGTGCGACGGCAGCGCTCCCGCGGCTCCGTGTGTCTCCACAGGCTGCGGGGCAGTGACGGGGCCCGGCATCGTGCGGGGATTCCTGGGGGGTTCCCTGTCGGTCACCTGTAGGTACAAGCCGGGCCAGGAGAAGTTCCCGAAATTCTGGTGCCCACCGGGTAAACTTGTTGCTACCTGTGAGTACGAAATCGTCATGACCTCGGAGTCGGAGCCCGAGGTGCGGGTGGGCCGGTTCTCCATCCGGGACAACCGCACAGAGCGGGTATTCACGGTGACCGTGCATGGTCTGTCTAAGGAGGACGAGGGCACCTTCCGCTGTGGGGTGCGAAAACCAATATATCTGCGCGATGATAGTGCTGACGTGAGGGTGATCGTGGTCCCAGGTCAGTACTTGTGGGTTGCAGGTCCCCCAGGTCCAGCATGGATGTGTTCCCCTCCGGCTGCTTGGAGCAGGGTGTGCAGTGGGGGCCGCCTGGAGCTGATGGATGCCTGTGCAGGTGGGACAGCCCCAGGGAGGGTCAGCAGAGTGCAGTAGGTGCCACCATCACTCATTCCCCCTCTTCTCAGTTCTCCCCAGAGCCCCTCCTTGGCATCCCAGGATCAGCCATCTCTGTTACTGAGGTGCACTGTGCTCTCCGTGTCCAATTTTCTCCCTCATTAGCTCTCACTGTCCTTTTCTGTGCCCTCCTTGCCTTACTGTATAACACTGGGGTGTTCCTCATTGCACTGGGCTGCCCCATTTCCCACGTGGGACAAGGCAGTGCCTCTGGGCACCAGGCCCTGGGCTTAGGAAACATCCCTCTCCATTGCCTTGCCAGGGGTCAGCCTGCATAGCAGGACAAGATATATGTGGTGGTGTTGTGTTAGTAGGAAACTGGGCATGGGGTGCCCAGCCCCCCTTTGTGCAGGATGAATCTGTTCTGTGCATGTTTTGTGGGGGCCTGAGACTGTGAAAAGCCTCCTGGGCAGGGGAAGGGTCTTACAGTCCTCTGACCTCGAGATGTGTCCTCTGGTGTGGCAGAGGGGACCCACTTTGTCCTGCTGTCACAGCACATGGGTCACTTCTAACTCACTGCCAAACCCACAGCATTTTACCCCCCAGAGATCAACCAAGCCTCTCCTCTTTTTTACAGCTTCTTCCACCCTCCCATCATCGACCACCACGACCACCCCGTTGTCTGATCTCATTCTCTCTGTGCAGACAGTTTCCCAGGGGGAAATTGTGCAATCAACATCAAATCCTTCCAGCCCTCAACTGTGAGTAGCAGCTCCTGCCTACAGCAGCCACTTTCCTCCATGAGCTCTGTGGTGCAGCTGGAGCCCTGCAACCACTGGGCTCTTCACAGCTCCCTTAAGGATCCAGATGTCTTGGGTTTGCCTTTAGAGACCCCTCCACATGGAAAAGGTCTTCCCTGTGAGGGTGGGGAGGTCCTGGCACAGCTCACCCTGAGACACAGAGCGTTGTGGATACCCCATCCCTGGAAGTGTTCAAGGCCAGGTTGGACAGGGCTTGGAAGAACTTGGGATAGTGGAAGGTGTCCCTGCTCATGGCAGAGGGTTGGAACTGGCTGATCTTTAAGGTCCCCTCTGACCCAAATCATTGTCAAATTCTGTGACAGTAATTCCAGTGCTTCTAGTCACATGGGAGAAGTGCTTTCTGCCTGCAAGAGTGACCCCATTTCCTTCCCCAAATCTCAGTGGGACTGTTCGTGGGAATCCAAGTGCTGCCCCGTGTCCTGTTCTTTGTAGTCACTCAGAGCCTGGCAGAGATAGTTGAAAAAGCACAAAAGCAGAGTGTTGGATCTTCCTCCCTTCTCTCCTGCCTGTGGGAGGTGATGGCAGCAGCAGACAGAGCTGAGACTCCCCCTCAGCACAGTCCAGGGTGCTCTGGCTCACTGACTTTTTCTGGTTGCCCATTAGAAACAAGGTTAACAAAGAGTAGAGTTAAATCAGAGCAAATGCAAGAACCTCTTCTTAAATCAGTGAAGACACAGTGGCTCTCAGACCCAAGCACCGTTTTCTTCTGCAATTTTTGGTTTGCTCTGCTCCATGCCCAGCTGGCAGCCTGACCATCCTAACCCTGCTGTGCGGGGCAATCCCTGCCATGCACAGCTGCTTCCTGTGTCACCCACAGCCGCTTTCTGCAACCCTCCTCCATGCTGCTTCATCCTGAGGAGCATGGCAACACAATCTCTTTTTTTCTTGCAGCTTGAACGTGGTTGAACACATCCTCACTCCAGCCATCATTGTAGTTCTTTTTTTGCTTGGTGTGGCTGCTGGTGTTCTGGTAATACTCTCCCGGAAGAAGAAGGGTGAGTGAAGTTGCCATTGCCACACACATCCTGTTTCTGTAACAAGAAACGGAGCCTGCTCTGCTTCCCTTATTTTTCCCTTCTGGTTTTTTTCCTCCCCCATTCTCTTTCTGATCCATCTAGTTCCTCAGTCCGTCATTGAGATTTCCACCAAGGAGGTTTTCTTCCCTCAGGGCAACAGTTGGGCCATCCCTTGGGTGTTATCCCATGGGTGTTGTCCCCTGGGAGCAGGGAATGACAGCCCTTGTGGTGGGTGCTGCTGGTCACAGAATCTGCTTGAGTTTGTCTGGGCACCATCAGCTCCTCCAGATGGGCTCACTTGCATGGGCCAGGCTTACACTGGGTTTGATGCAAAGTTTAAGGCCAGTGTGAAGAATGGGGGGGGACAGGAGGGGACATTGCCAGCTGGCAGGTGGGGTCTGGCTTTGTTTGAAGAACTGCTCCAGTTTAGAGGGCTCATGGAGTGTCAGGTTCCTGTCCTGCTTTACGGCAAGATTTGCAGTGGCAGTGCAGTTTCTCAATATGTTCCTTTTCCTCTATTTTCGCTCATGTCCAGCCACATCCAAACTTCATCCAGCCCTTTCCGGAGCAGCCATAGAGATGGACAGGACTCGCAGCATGTCACCTACAGTAAGGAAAACCTCTTGAGTTCTTGGGATTCTGTGCCCCAAAGTTCACATGGAGAGGGGAAACACTGCACCATGAACTGCCAGAGCTGCTGCTTTCAGCCAGGTTCGTGGCACTTTAGGCTGGAAGGGATCCTTTGGGCTCTGTTTGCCAACAGAAAGACACAACCAGGGACTTTCTGTGGCTATCACAGAGTATTCCTGGGAAAAGAATTTAGGATTGAGCTGAGAGGTTTCTCTCCAAGCCTCTTCAATGCTTCTCTGGGTGAAACAGCCTTGGGAACCTGCAGCAAAGCACATCTGAAATGGCTGCAGGGTAGCTGCTCCTTACTGACTACCTGGAAAGTATTTTCTGATATTTTCTGCCAGATCTTGAGGAGGGGTTGGTGTCACTAGAATTCCCCTGAGGAATGTTGAGCCAGCCCTTGCTTCAATTTTTATTTCCACCCAGTGCCCCTGCAGCCACCTCAACACCCATCAGGACAGGCAGCAAGGTGGGAGATATTGCCACCCCTGTGGATGCAGGCAGGGAGTGGCAGCAGGGTAAGAGCTCCTCCTTCTCCATCAGGGAACAGAAGCCGTGATCTATGCAGACCTTACCCACGACACCGGCGTGGCTGAGAGCCAGTACAGCAATGCTGAGGCTTTCCGCCGCCTGGAAACGCCCCTGGTGGAGTACACAGACGTCAGGCAGAGTGCTCAGGTAGGAGAATGCCAAGCACCGCCAAGCTGGAGGCAGTGAGGGGAAAGCTGGAGAGGGTGGGTGACGGAATGGGCAGCAGGATGGGCTGGGTGAGGAAGGAGAGGGCTGCAAAGGGAAATGTCAAACTGGGGCGCAAGTGACCCTGGCCAACGTGGGTTCCCTCTCTGGTCCCTGTGGCTGCTCCTGGGTGCTAAAAACATCACAGAGAGGTTCCAGCAGACAGTGTTTGCCTGGAGCAGCCCCACAAAGGATGCTTTTTGTTTATCTCCCTCCTTTCCCAGCCTTTGGAGGAGGACAGAGAGGCGTTATATGCCAGAGTGCAGAAGCCCATGCAGCAGCAGGAGCAGATCTACGCCGAAGTACCATCGACTCCACAGCCCAGTGAAGAGCTCTACGGCACAGTGTGGGGGAGATGAACAAGCACCCAGCCCCCTGGGCTGCTCCTGCTGCTGGCAGCACCAGCAAGACTTGCACAGAGGACATGGGGTTGATGTTCTGCTCAGGAGGGAGCCAGTTTCATAGCGGAGTGTTGCTCTCCAAGGCTTGGATGTTTCTTTGAAGCGACATCAGAGAGGATGAGGTTGTGTGGAGGCACAGAGAGGGTTGAAGATAAAGTCATCTCTTTGAAAATGCAATTTGGAGTCCTCATCCATACAGCAGTGGTGCTGGGAATAAAGTTCTCCCCATTGAAGTGGGGTAGTCCAGGTCAGAGGCCCACCAGGCAGGGTGTGGGAGAGGTGGGCAGGGGAGGTGAGGCTGGGCTGGTGGGTGAGCTGGCTCCCTGTGCTCACCACTCATCCCACGTGCTCCTCTGGCTGCATTGTTCCTGTGGGCTGAGGCTCCCAAACCCACTGGTCACCTGTGACTGACATTTTTTCAGGCTAATGCCAGCTGGCAGCTCCTGGGAACCAGGATAGTGGGAAATGTTATATCCAAGCACATTTGCAGGGGGTGCTCGTGTGGAGGGTGAGATGTAACAGGATCTTGGTGCAGAAATGGCATCTCCCCCAGACCCTGGTCCCACAGGCCCCCAAGCAGTTTGCTCCTCTCTTTCTCTCCCACCACTCCCGAGGACTCTCCAACCTGGGAGCACACAGATGAGCTGCAACCATTGCCTTGCTCTTCTCTGATTTACTGATAACTTTTCTTCTGACACCCACTAAATACTTCCTGTGTGAATTGTTGCTGCTTTATCAGTGACACCCAAGAATCTGATAGCATTGGCTGTGGGTATGGCTGTGTTTGTACGGCAGGTTACCACCTGCTAAAGGGTTTATTGCAGAGTCTCACACTGGAAACAGGTCCAGCCCCAGCCCAGCTGGGCTCCAGCAGTGTGAGAACTCAGATGTTTAAGGACAAGGACTCTTGGGGCTCCAGCACAAACCCACAGCCCCACCACCAGCTGCTGCAGCATCAGTCCCCACGGGAACATTCCATCTTGTTTCTGGTGTGCTGGTGCCCTCCCCCATGAGTGTTCACTCTTCTCCGGCCCAGTGCCAGGCAATCCATCCATCCACTCCCACCAAAGACAGGCCATAGGGCTGGGTGTCATTTGTGATGGGCTGGGAGAAGAAAACCTGAGCTCTTACACATACATGGTTCCAGGCAAGTGGTTTTGACAAAGAGGTGACTTTTCCCTTGCCATGAGAATTTGGGCACTGTAGGTTTTTGCAGCCGGGCTGGTTTCAGGGCAGGGGTGCTGATTTACACCAAAACCAGGAGGAGACTGAGGGGGGAGCTTCTCATTCTCTACAAATACCTGAAAGGAGGTTGTAGTCAGGTGCAGGTTGGTCTCTTCACCCAGGTAACAAGCAACAGGACTAGGGGAAACAGGGTGCCACGAGGGGAAAAAACTCTGCAAGTTTTGCCAGTGGAGGTTTAGATTGGATATTAGTGAAAATTTCTTCACCAAAAGGGCTGTAAAGCCCTGCAACAAGCTGCTGAGGGAAATGATAGTCACAACCCCTGAAAGGGTCTAGAAGACGTGTAGATGTGGCACTTGGGGACATGGTTTAGTGGTGGCCTTGGTGGTGCTGGGTTAATGGATGGTCTTGATGTTCTTAAGGGTCTTTTGCAACCTAAAGGATTTTAGGTAGAGAGCCTTTTCCTGCTGGTGTGGAGTGCTGAGGCAATCTTGCAGCTCTCAGCTCGAGGCATGGACCAAGTTGCTCCTACCAAAGGGGAAACCCTCCCAGAGCTCAGCAGCCCTTCTGCAGCCTGGGGAGCCTGCCCTTATCAAAACCTCTTCCTCTTTAAAACCCTCAGGGGCATTCAGGCTGCAGTGTTTCCTCGACTTTATTGGCAGAATCTGCCCACAAAGCTCACAGGAGGTCATGAAACTCCCTGGAGCTGCTATCACAACCCAGCCACTGCTTCCTATTTCATCTGCTGAAATACCCGACCCCCTCCAGTAACTTTCACAGGGGAAAGGCTGAGGGAGCTGGGGTGCCCAGCCTGGAGAAGTCTCCAACGAGACCTCAGAGCCCCTTCCAGTGCCTCAAGGGGCTAAAGAGAGCTGGATGGGGACTTGGAACAAGGCCCCAGAGTGCCAGGACAAGGGGAATGGCTTCACAGTGCCAGAGGGCAGGGATGAACGGGATATTGAGAAGGAATTGTTCCCCAGGAGGGTGGGGAGGCCCTGGCACAGGGTCCCCAGAGAAGCTGTGGCTGCCTCATCCCTGGAAGTGTTCAAGGCCAGGATGGACAGGGCTTGGAGGAACTTGGGGTAGTGGAAGGTGTCCCTGCCCAAGGCAGGGGGGTTTACACCAGTGGCACAGGCACACACAGCAGTGCATGGGTGCCACACACAACCATATGTGCACCCCAGTGCACACCCACATCACTCACAGCCCCACACGCATTCGCTCACATCTCAGGGTACACACACACACACACACACACAGAGTCATTCATATTTACTCACACTCATTCATACATTCACTTACATGCTCGCACTCACATTCAGTCACACACAGTCACCCACTCACATTCACTCACACTCACACATTCATTTGCACACTCATTCTCACATTCACACATTCATTCACTCTTACACATTCACTCACACTCGCATGAATTCACTCTCACTCACAGTCATTCACTCATTTACTAACACACATTCATCCACACTCATTCACCAACATTCATTCACTCACACATTAATTCACTCTTGCATTTACTTACACGCTCACGCTCGTTAATTCACCCACACATTTACTTACACACTCACATTCACTCTCACACTTACATGCTCACACTCACAATCACATTAGTTTGCTCACAGTCACATTCATCCTCTCACATTTCACTTACGTGCTCACACTCACATTAATTCACTCACATTCAGTCATTCACTCTCGCATTTCCTTACACGCTCACATTAATACACTGACATTAGTACACTCACAGTAATACACTGACATTAATACACTCTCATTAATACACTCATTAATACACTAATTTACACGCCCACATTCGCCCTCAAGCCCCGCCCCCGGCCCCACCCACGCCCCACTCAGCCCCGCCCCTCGGTGCCCGCGCATGCGCGGCGGTGGCGGCGGCGCGGCGGGCGATGGTGGGCGGCGGGGCGATGGTGGCCGGCGGGCGGGCGCGGAAGCTGGTGCGGCGTTACCGGCTGGCGGCCGCCACGGCATTGGCCATCCTCCTGCTCCAGGGGCTCGTCCTCTGGAGCTCCGCCGGCCTCGACGAGGAGGACCCGGCCGAGGTGTGCCGCGGGAGAGAGTGGGGGCGGCCGGGGCCTGCCGGGGGGACGGTGAGGGGAGGGGGCGGTGGAGGGGTGGGGGGGCCGTGCGGAAGGAGGGCGATAAAGGGGCTGGGGGGGTCGTGAGGGGACTGAGGGTGACGCGGGAGACGGGGGAGGCCTGAGGACCTCGAGGTGGGCTGAGAGCCTGGGGGGTCATGGCAGGGCGGTGGGTGCTTGGAGGGGACTTTAGTGAGGACCCCTTGGGAGAGACCTGGGGGTCGCGGGTGTGTCCTTGCTTGGGAGCTGCGGCGGGGACAAAGGGGGTGGGCTCCGTGGGGCTGGCAAGGCCTGTACCCAGGGTGGGGTTCCTGGGGTGGGGGGTCCTGCAGCCTCGGGCTGCTGGAGGTGGTGGCGGTGGGGTGGGCAGCGGGATATTGCCTGGGGGCTTCTGGCTGCAGCAGTGCAGGGTCACAGCACCTGAGAAGGGGAGCTTGTGGCCCAGGGGGGGTTGTTTTGGGTCTGGCATAGAGTGGGGAGTTTGGTGGGGATTTTGCACTTGTGGTTTGGGAGATGTTGTGGGAAACTGGGGTCAGGGACACCCAAGCCAAAAAACATGGAATTCAGAGAGCTGGGAGGTTTATGTCAGCTCCTGTGTAGTTGTTCTGGTAAGAGGTATCCCTGTGAAGTGGGAGAGTACAAGGATCTTTTGGAGTGGCTGATGTCTTTATACCAGAACATCCTGCTAAGGCCAAATGCATCACTTTTTTCTTATGAGTGTGGGGAAACTGAGGCATGGTCTGATGAAGGAGTTTGCCCAAGGTCAGACACAGAACAGGTATCAAAGAGGACTCAGGCTGATGGAGGATGTTGCTGCCACCTTCAAACAAAGCTTCCACTCCTGGGTTGTTAATTTAGATTTGTTTATTTGTTGGGAACTGCCCAGACTGTGTCCAGGTCTGCTATATCTGTGTGGACCAGTGGCTGAAGCCTCCTACTGCCTCCCTGGTGTGGAGGGTGATTCCATGGTCAGCAGGTCTAGAAAGCTTTCCTTGAGAGCAAAGAGATGAGAAAGGGAGCAGGGTAGCCCCTTGCAATGGGGAAGGTCACTAAAGTGACATCACTCATTCAGCAGGTGAATTCCCAGCCTTAGGCCTCCTCCTGGGCCCCAGGGAATAGCCATGAGCACCCTCATGTGCTGCCTTATGCCTGTCACCAACACAGAGCCAGGGAATGCATGTGGCAAGGAGAGCATCGTGATCTGGAGGCACTGGAAGCATGAGAGCAGACTGATCAGGCACCATGGAGTGCCAGACTGCTCCTTTCCCTGTTCTGTGACCTTGATCAAATTACTTCACCCATCCTGGCTTCTCCTTCCCTCTGCACCATCCTGCACTCCTTGTCTGCTGTTCTCTGCTCCTGCCCTTCCCAGCCTCCTGGGTTGGCTCGTTCTGCCTTGGTCCTTGCCTGGTTTTCCCATGTCTCATCCCAGAACTGAGCTGGACAGCTGAACAGGTTTGGCCATGGGTCCACTTTCCTGGAGAGGAGTTGATTCACTGCCAGTACTCCTGGGAATTGACAAGCCTCTTTGGAGAAGACAATAACCATCCTTAACTTCACAGATAGCCTGAACCCATTAGCAAGCTGAGAAAAGTCCAATTTACCTTTATTTCTTACAGAAGGGAAAGCTCTCATTTTCTGTGCCATCCTGCAGCTTCTGATTTTGGCCAGACCTAGAGGAGACACCGTTTCCCTAAGGGCATTTCTAGTAAAGCCAGAGTAACAATCCCAGGAGAGTCTGACCTTGCAGGCCTGAAAGGATTCATGGAAGTTTGGGGTTTCTTAATTGCCAAAGTAAATGGCTCCTTCCCACTAATGGAGACAGCTCATCCCCACCATGACTGGGCTGTGACTGGCTGTGGAGAAAGAGACACTCAAGCCCTGGAAGCGCTGTGGAGCTGGCTGTGCCTCTTGGATCCATCAGTTCTCTTCCCAAGCCTGTTTTGGGGTCCTGCAGGCTCCCTGTGTTCACCAAGCAGATGCCTCATGGGGTGCAGACCAGGAGTATCTGGATCTGTCTCCATCTGCCCAAGTCAATACTGTGTTTCTGCCTGGCAACTGAAATAATCTTGTTCCACCAGGATCAAGCAATACAATCCCTATCCAGACTGATGGGTGAGAGAGGAAATTCCCATTCCTGCTGTGGTCAGCATGAGTGTCTCCCCACACAAGTGGGAGCCTGAGAGACCAGAGTGATCCTGCCTCTGCCACTGTGACGCCCACGGCTCCTGAGTGAGCACATGAGCTTCCTGAAGCTCTTAGTCTGTGCTGGAGCTGGCACCAGTAAAACTCAAACCACAAAGTTTCCTTGTGGGTGGAGAAGAGGATCTGTCACTGCAGTGTTTTAGCTACTTGGTCTCCTGTCTTTGTCCAGGCAGGACGTGGCACCTCTCTGGGGCCTGTGTGTTGGTGTCCTCTGTGTGCTGTGGCCACAGGAGGAGCTTCCTATGAAGTGTCTTTTCTTCTGGAGAAGAGATTCCTTGATAGTTACTTTTCCTGCCAAAGGGCTTGTTTTTGGAGGTCTTACTCCAGCCAATTTAACTTGGGATTCATCTGATGGCTTTGGAACATTTTGGTGCTGGTTTTGCCTGATGAGTGCTGGCAGAAACCAGAGAGGGAATCCTGCAGAAACCAGGTGCTGTTATCTCTACTCCCAGTTACACAGTGGGACCTGTGCTGGGGATGGGGTGCAGGTAGATACATGACCCACGGCTCTGTGTCACTCTGGGGTGGCAGTGTCGCACTGGAGGGGGCAGAACTGGACAAGTCTTTACAGTAACAAGCAGCAGGGCAAGAGGAAATGGCCTCAAATTGTACCAGGGGAGGTTTAGGTTGGATTTTAGCAAAAATTTCTTCACTAAAAGGGCTGTGAAGCCCTTGAACAGGCTGGATGAGGAAGTGGTGGAGTCACAGTCTGTGGAGATATCTAAAAGATGTGTAGATGTGGCACTTGGGGACATGGTTTAGTGGTGGCCTTGACAGGGGTTTAACAGTTGGATGAACTTGGTGAGTCTTTCTAACCTAAATGATTCTGTGATTCCAAGTGAGCTCTGGCTGGCACCTGGAGTCATCTGTGTGTGTCAGGAGGAGGGGATGGGGACCCTCACTGACTGTCCCACACAGGCCTTAAATACAGCAGAGTAATGTGGCCGGAGCCATTCCCTGCCAGGCTGGGGTGGAGGGATCACTCTGCTGTGGTGCACTAATTAGAAACCCTGGAGTTCCTTGGCTGGCAGCTCTGGAAGGGCTGGCAGTGCTTCTAACAACTTCCCTGCTGGGAAAAGCAGCTAGGCATGCTCCTGAGCTGGGAACAGGGCTCCTTCCAGGGGGATGAGCAGGACTGTAACCACGGGTGGGCATCGAATATGGGGTGTCCCCAGAGTCAGGCCCGCTGGGGAGTGCAGGATGTGAGTGGGATCAGTGCGTCTCTTCCTGTAGGAATATGGAAGAGACTCTCTTCACTTGTGGCCTTCTGGCTGCCCTCTCCTCTGGTGCTCTGTGGGGAAAACAGGTTTGTAGCTCTGGAGCAGATGGTCCTGCATGGTGACTAATGAAGGGTTCACTACCTGTCTTGGGCTGCCTGTGACACCTGTGGGTGGAAGCAGGCTTGGCTGATCCCACTGAACCAGCCCCTTGGGATTGAAGCAGTGGTTTGGCCACGGCTGTGCCAGCATAACATGGGTAGGCTGGGGACTCTGAAATGGGCAGATCACACCAAATGTTTTTCAGCCTTTTCACTCTGTGCTTTCTCCTGGCTGTGACCTTCCCAGCAGCTACACTCTCAAGGGAGTCTTGTGCTAGGGGCTAGTTCAGTCCTACTGTCCTTGTGAGGCATCTGTCCATCCTTGTGAGATGCCGCTGCTCAGGAATACCCCTGGATGTTCCGTACAGCTCACCATGGTGCCTGGCACAGCTGATGGGCAGTCAGGGTTTGGGGGTGCTGTGAGACAGCCCTGGGAAGCTGGGCTGGAGCAGGCAGCTGCCTGCCTGTCATCAGGGAGTGCCTGTGGTGGGCTGAGGCACATGACCCCGACATCATGGGGATCACTCACTGTGAAAGTTCTTTCCCATGAGTGTGGCATCCAAACTTCCCAGCTCCCTGCTCTCCCCAAGGCTGACTGTCTCTGTTGGTCAGCCTGGCAGAGGTAAAGGAAGCATAATTAACTGCTGCCTTTACACATCCACTTGGGTCCACAGGAGGGTTTGTGACTGAATTTCTAGGGAAGGTGGTGATGGCAGTGCCTGCCCCAGCCCAGCATGGGGAGCCAGGGTCCAGGGAGGGGAGCGTGGGCAGGGCCTTGGTCTGTTCCTGTCCAGTGCTTTCAGCCCAGAGAGCACAGCTGAGGCTGCCTGGGACTCTGGCTGTGCTGGGCTTGGGCTCACAGCATGGTCATGGCAGGGAAGAGCTGATCCAATAGCCTCCCAGTGAAATAACCATCACCAGCCTGTACAGCCCAGTGCTCATCTCCAGCATCAGGGATGTCTCTGCATGGGCAGGACCTCAGAGGGTGGCTGATGCAAACACAACCCACTGTGTCCATTTGGTCTACAGTGAGCCCAGCCACAGAGAGTGAGACCATCTGAGTGTCCCCATGATGGGGGCATAGGCAGGGGGCTGCTGTTGGGTCTTAGCCTGGGGTTTTAGGTGGTGAAGGGGCTGTGTAATGTCCTGTGCTGCACAGTGGTTGCTCCTGGAGCTCCTGTCATGCTGCAGCATTGAACTCTGTGGGGACTGGGAACAGGGATGCTCCAAGGAGCATGCTGACAGAGCTAGGGAGAAGCAGGCCTGAGTTAATGCTGTCTTGTCCTCTCTTCTGCATCCACATGGACCTGCAGCAGGAGCGGCAGAAGAAAGCTGGGTTTCCCGAGAGCAGCGACGGCTCCAAGGACTCGGACAGCTCTGCTGGGCGCCGGAGCAGCGCCAGCCGGAAGCACGGCCGATGGCGGGGCCGGCCGGACAGCCCCGGGGCCGCGGTGTCCAAGGTGGTCAGGGCTGTCACGGCCAGGCACAAACCAGGATGGAGACTGCCGGCCATGCTGGACTCCTCCAGCCGCAGGAACCTGACAGAGCTGCGTGGAGAGGCCCAGCTGGCCATCTTCCAGCAGGGTGACACGGGCAGCGTGGAGGGGGCTCCCCAGCCCACCGAGAACAGTTTCACCCCCAAGTGTGAAATCACGGGCAAAGACGCCCTGTCGGCGCTGGCCCGGGCCAGCAGCAAGCAGTGCCAACAGGAGATTGCCAACGTGGTGTGTCTGCACCGGGCTGGCAGCCTCATGCCCCAGTCCGTGCCTCGCCACTGCCAGCTCTCAGGTGAGTCCTGCTGGAGTGCTCCTGGTCACCCTGGGCATTGGGAATATCCCAGGCAGGCTCATAGGCCACCTTCCTTATGTCACCAAACTGTCCCACCTGGCAAACAGCGGCCTCAATCTGTCACTGATTCCCAGATTATTGCTGCCTCTGTAATCCTATCAAAGCTGTGCCAGCCTTCTTAAATTGAGCTGTTCATCCCAGCCTGCAATTCTGCAGGGGTCAGAGCCAGGCCCAACTGCATCTTCTGCTTTGATGCACCAAAGGAGGACACCCCCTTTCCCAACACCCCCCATCAGTGTAACACAAGGGGCTGCATGTACCACCATGTCCTGGCACTGCAGCCAGTTTGGGATTTGCCCGAGGCTGAGTGCTTCCCTTCTGTCCCGTGCCTTGGTCAGGAGCTCCAGGTAGATACCAAGGCTGACCCCCCTCTCCCTCCCCGTGCAGGCAAGGTCAGCCCTGTGATCCAGTGGGACGAGAGCCGGCTGCAGCAGGGCCCCCCCAGCAAGCCCGTGCGCATTGCCTACATGCTCGTGGTGCATGGCAGGGCCATCCGCCAGCTGAAACGGCTCATCAAGGCCGTGTACCACCAGCAGCACTTCTTCTACATCCATGTTGACAAGGTGTGTAGCAGGGGTGAGGGAGTGGGAGCTAACAGTGCTCCATTGGGCCCTGGGAGAGGGAGCAGAGCTGAAGCACGGGTGGTGGTGAGTGAGGAAAGTGGCTGGATAGGGTTAGTCCTCGCTGCTGTGGAGCTGTGACCCTCTGCTGCTACTTCTGCAACCCCAGGGAAGCAGGATCTTTTCCCCCTGCCCTGTTTGCTGCTTCTCTCCTTGTGGAGGCTGCTGCAAGGGCTGACTCTGGGCTGGTGGCAAGGAAAGGAGGGCCCTGCAAGGATGAACTCCTTTCTGAGGGTGAGCCATGTTCCCTGGCAGCGCTCCAACTACCTCCATCGCGAGGCCGTGGAGCTGGCCCGGCACTACCCCAACATCCGTGTGACACCCTGGCGCATGGTGACCATCTGGGGAGGGGCCAGCCTGCTGAAGATGTACCTGCGTAGCATGAAGGACCTGCTGGAACTGTCTGAGTGGCCCTGGGACTTCTTCATCAACCTGAGTGCCACTGACTACCCCACGAGGTGAGGACCTTGCTGGGGCAGGGGAGGGGGCTGGAGGTGTTGGGGCTGTGTGATGCAGCACCCTTGGGAGGGGCGGGGAGGATCGGGGAGCTGAGGGTTGGAGATTGCACCCGCATGCTGGTGATGATGCTCCTGGGCCAGGCTGGACCCATGCATGCAGAGGAGCCCAGCCAGTACCTCGGAAGCTATTTTTTCCTCTGGTCTGGGTATTGCAGGAGGATATGCATGTGAGGCGACAGACAGCAGAGAGGCTGTGTCTGTGTCTGCCCAATGATGGGACAAGGGTTTGAGTCAGCAGCTTTGGGCTCCTTGTGTCTAATGGCTCTTGCAGAATGAATGTTTACTGGGCTGCTTCACCCCAGGAGTATTAATGATTCCTGAATTGCACCTCAGGACCAATGATGAACTGGTGATGTTCCTGTCCAAATACCGAGATAAGAACTTCCTGAAGTCACATGGCCGAGACAACGCCAGGTAATCTCAGCCAGAAGCAGAGTTGAACTAGAGGAACAGAAAATGAGGGATTTTAGAAAAGAACTGAAACAGCTGTGGCAGGGAGGGGATGATCTGCATCTGCACTTAACAAGGTGGTTAACAGTCCTAACTCCTCATCCTCATGCCCAGGTTTATTAAGAAGCAGGGCCTGGATCGCTTGTTCCACGAGTGTGACTCCCACATGTGGCGACTGGGCGAGCGCCACATCCCCGAGGGCATCGTGGTGGACGGGGGCTCCGACTGGTTCTCGCTGACACGCAGCTTTGTGGAATATGTGGTCTATGCTGACGACCAGCTGGTGTCCCAGCTGCGCCAGTTCTACACCTACACGCTCCTGCCAGCTGAGGTGGGTGCTGGCCGTGGGCCATGGGACAGATTTTCTTCCCACTGTGCTTAACATCTCTGTCCCACTTCATCCCTGCTCTGGGTAGCTGCAAAGGGTGTTGCTGGTTCTGCTCAGGCAGTTCTGTGCCTCCCCTTTTCCAGACTTAGGTATAAAAGAGGGAAGAGAGGAGCAGACAGGTCAGGGGTTATGTTTACATACAGCCCAGCTTTAGGTGCAGTCACCCTGTGGGGCAGATAAGGACTGGTGCAAGCCTGGTCCCTTAAGTGTTACCCTGTGCTGGGAATGGGGATAAGATTCTGTTCAGCAGCAGTTGAGGTCTGTCCTTCTCTATGAGGGGATCTCCATTAACCACCTGTCCTCCATCCCACTGGGTGTCCTGTCCCTTTTCTGCCTCGCACAGTCCTTCTTCCACACGGTCCTGGAGAACAGCCACATCTGCGAGACGCTGGTGGATAACAACCTCCGAGTGACCAACTGGAACCGGAAGCTGGGCTGTAAGTGCCAATACAAACACATAGTCGACTGGTGCGGGTGCTCCCCAAATGACTTCAAACCCCAGGACTTCCTTCGGCTACAGGTGAAAAAGATCCTCCTTTCTCTTCCTGCTCTTTCCCCTCCTCCCTGTCCCCTCCTCTCTGAGCTGTCCTGTGGGCACCCCAGGCTGCAGGGCCAGCTACTGTGCATGTCCCCACAAGAGACTGCAGCATGGTCAGGTCCCCCCGTGGGGCTCAGTGTAGATGTGTCTGTAAACAGGCAGTGGGATTATCCTGACTCTCCTGCCCTGCAGCCAGGCTTCTCCTTGCAGCATTGGTCCTATTCGCAGACTTTCTCTCCTGTCTTCCTGCTCTTCCTCTGCAAATGTGTCACTTGGGGCAAACACCTTTTTAGTAAAACCCCTTCAGAGTGCTGTTTCTTTGGCAGGTCAAAATGCCTTGTGACAAAATGTCTCCCATGCTCTCAATGCATGGGGACGTGGACTGAACACAGGAGGTTTGGGGGAGATAGAGCCAGCCCTAGAAAGAGCAGTTGTGGCGGGATTTTCGAGCAGTCCCAGGCTTGCAGAGCCCAAGGCCCAGTTCCTGCAGGCTGTGCCACGTGGCCAGAGCTAGTGCAGGGCTCAGCAGTGGCTCTGGTGGGTGGGGGCCCATCAGAGTAGAGATTGCAGCAAAGGAGGTGGATGACACATGGCTGCTTCTGGGCACAGGAAGGGGGAGGTGCTCAGAGAGATGGGGTCCCATCTGCGTTACCACTAACTGTTAGTGTGCTCCCACTGATCCTGTCATAGAGGATCCCACATTCAGGCTGGCTCTGCTCTGCTGCTCCTTAGCCTGTGCCTTCAAAGTAGGCAGAATGGATCCTGCTGGAGTGGGAGGGCGGAGTGGGTGCAGCCAACATTGTTAGAAATTCCTGTGCTCTTCCAGCAACTCTCCAGACCCACCTTCTTCGCCCGCAAGTTTGAGTCAACGGTGAATCAGGAGGTGCTGGAGATCCTGGACACGCACCTGTACGGCAGCTACCCTGCCAACACCCCAGCCCTCAAGGCCTACTGGGAAAACGTCTATGACCGTGTCGATGGGCTCAGCGGGCTCAGCGATGTCACCCTCACCTTCTATACAGCCTTCTCCAGGCTGGGGCTCCACAAAGCCTCATTCACGCTGGCAGCCAAGGCTGACAAGCTCTGCAGGTGGGGTATTTTCTGTGGTCTCAACCCAGGCTCCAAAGGGAGGCCTTTATCTTGTGCTGGAAGGATGCTTATGCTCAGATGTACAACCTCTCTGTCTGTCTCTCCAGATTTGAGCCTCGAGGCTTCCCCTCCAGTGTGCACTTATATTTCTATGATGACCGTTTCCAGGGTTACCTGGTGATGCAGGAAGTGCAGAATTTGGCAACTGGGCAGGCAGAATCCTTGGAGGTGTGGATGATGCCCCAAGGAGCTCTGAAGCTGTCAGGTCACGGAGGGCAGGCAAACCGCTTGCAAAACCTTGAGGTAAATGGGGCGCTTTTCTCCCTGGCTTTCCCACACTGTGCTGACATTCCTCCTCTGCCCCACCTGCATGCCGTGGGGACAGAGGGACACAGAGCTGCCATTGTGTCTGAGAACAAACCTTTTTCTGGAAGTTTTTGAGTATTTGTGAGGAGCTAATTGATGGAGAACAGGCCTTCAGGGGATCTTTCAGAGGCGGGTGAGATCCAGTGCCTGCTGCTGCAGGAGGCCTTGTACAACTGAATTAGTGTGATCCATGGAGGCTGGGGTGTCCATTTGGACTCCAAGGTTTATGTGTTCTCTGTTCCAGGGAGGTGAAACACAGAACCTCAGCTGATAGTGTCTCTTTGCCCAGTGTCCCACTGCTTGTGCTTCCTGTCCCTCCAGGTGGGCACAGAGTGGGACCCCAAGGAAAGACTCTTCCGCAATTTTGGAGGCTTGATGGGGCCTTTTGACGAGCCGGTGGCCATGCAGAAGTGGTCACGGGGCCCCAACCTGACGGCCACAGTGGTGTGGATTGACCCCACCTACGTCATCGCTGCCTCCTACGATATCACGGTGGATGCTGAGGCAGAGTTCACCCAGTACAAGCCCCCCCTCAACCACCCCCTGCGCCCCGGCATCTGGACCATCCGCCTCCTCCAGTTCTGGGAGCCTCTGGGAGAGAACCAGTTCCTGGTGGTGCCTCAGACCTTCAACCGCAAGCAGCCTCTCAGGAAAGGTGAGGATGCTCTGGAGTTTGGGGCTGGATGAGAGGGTGTCATTGTGGGCAGTCCAAAGTGCTTCCCCCTGTTCTGGCCCCTGGGCTGCAGCTGATGACCAGGCTGGAGCCAATTTTCTACTGGTGTCCCCTTGCCCATGTGAATCCTTAGACTGGGCTGTCCTCTCGGCAGCTGTGGAGAGCCCATTGTCATGTCAGTCAGATTCTTCCTGCAGCAGCATCCTTGTGATGAGGAGGAGCTGGTGTTACACAGGGATGGGGTGCTGTGCCCCAACTGGAGTTGTGGGTAGGACCTGCAGGGTCCTAGAATGTTGCTGCACTGCTCATCCCCTCTCTTTTCTCTCCGTGTCCTTCCCAGATGACAGCAGCTGGCTGCATGGTGGCCCCCCCCGCAATGAGTACATGGAGCAGAATTTCCAGGGCCTGGGCGGGATCCTGAACCTGCCGCGCTCCGAGGCAGCAGAGGAGGACGCGGCACGGAGGGCACGGCTGACGGGCAAGGAGCTGGAGGACTGGGCCGACGCTGCCATCGGCACCTTCTGGTCCACAGCAAATGTCTGTGTCAGCAGCCCCTCTGCCTGCGCTTCCCTGGAGACCTGCAGCAAAACCTCCTGGAGCTCCCTCTCTCCAGACCCCAAATCAGAACTGGGGCCCGTCAAACCTGACGGGCGGCTGAGGTAGCAGGAACAGCTGGAGGGCAGCCTTGGGAGCAAGGAGCATCCTCCGTTTCTGATTTGGGGGGTGTCTCTGGACCACATCACCCTGTGCCATTTGCACTGTAGTCACTTGAGGAAGAGAAAAAGGGAACCTCCAGGCAGGAGTAAACCTTCTCCTGTGGGGTATTTTGGGCAGAGGGAGTGGCATGAGGTGGGTCTTGCCCATCTCCGGAGGAATGAGCCTTTGCTGGCCAGGGAGAGCGTGCTGGAGTGCCCATCCCTTTGAGAGCATGGCAGGCACCTGGGAAGAGCTGTGTGTTTGTTATCCAGGCCTTGGAGCCTCAGGAAAGGGTGATGTGGGAGGGGGGGATGGCTGGTGGATGGGCAGGCTCTGGACCAGCTCAGCATCCTGCTCAGCCCCGGGCTAGAACTTGGCAGGATGGGCCCTTGTTGCTGGCGGCTGCCCTGGTGGGCTGATGAGGGACTGGGGACAGGCAGAAGCAGAATGAGTCAAAAACTGCCGTGTGCACGGAGCTGCTGCTGGCCCAGGGTTTGCATCTCATCCCTTCCACCCCAGCCCTTTAGTTTGTATTTTTATAAATATATATATAGAAATATATATGATGCAAAGTGCAATAGAGACGAGACCCCGCATTGGCCGGGAAGTCCTTGTGTCTCCATCTCCCCTCAGACTGTAAACCTTGTTCCCTTGGGTGTCCTGGTGCTACAGGACAGGGTGCTGGGTCGTTTACATACTTTTTTTATTATTTTTATTATTATTGTTTTACTGTTTGCCCATTCCCTGCTGAGGGCTGCTGGGGACCTGTAGCCTGCTGGCCTTGGGGCAGGGTTGTCCCCAGATTGTGGGGCAGCTGCCCAACTATGCCAAATGTCTGGAGCTCTGGTGTGTTGTGCGACAGCAAGCGGGCAGTGCTTGGTGTGCGGTTCAGGTCCAACAAGCTGCACCACAGACCCCACCACTTCTGTCTCCACTTCAGCAAAAGGATGCCCTGGTCCCCTGCCAAAATATCATCCACAGAGCTGATGTCCTGCTGTGGATGAGCCGTGCCTGGAGGGCTGCCCTGTGCCACAGCTCCTTGACCCGGCCTTTTCTTTTCTCCCACGTCAGCAGAAGCTCTTGGGACTTGCTGCGCGTCCCTGGCCGATAAACAAAGCGGCAAGATGAGGTCTGGCTGGCTTCATCCTCCCTCCGCTGTTTCTTCTTCCCACTGCTCCAGAGGGAAGAGGTGCCACCTCCTCTTGGGAAGGGTTGCAGTGGAGCATCCCCCTTCCCTGCAGCCCCCCAGGATGTCCTTGGGGTCTGCCTCCAATATTCTTTCCTCCAAGACTGATGCTGCCTGGAGAAGTCTGGGTTTGGTTTCACCCTGGAAAGACACTTCACAGCTGGGGACAATCTGGACCCCACTGGCCCAACCCTCTGCTCAAAGCAGGTCTCAAGAGCTGGTGGGATTTTGCTGTCTCCATGGATCTGTGCCATCTTAACTTTTCTCCCGTGTCCCAGCTGTCTCTGCTCGGCAGGTCTGACACTCCTTGTCTCCAAATTTAAGGATGCGGGTGTTGCAAGATGTGTACTGTAAAACGGAGGGGACTGAGACCTCTGTGTGTGAGGGCAGGTACCTGCTGGCACTCGGCCCCCCTGTCCTGCACCCACTCCTGCCTGGGGTGCTTTGAGGCTGTGGAGGAGTGTGGGGGGAGAGGGGCCACACAGGGAAGGATGCCAAAACTGTGTCAGAACCATTATGTAAAGTTGTCTTAAATATGCAACATCACCACAAATACATCTATATCTCTACAGTTTGGTGTGTCGGGTTTTTGTGGTGGTCCGGAATGGGTGAAGGGTGGGAGGAGCTTGGCCGTACCCGGTGAAGGTGGAAGTCCCTCCTGGGCACCGGGACAGGGGCTGTGAGGGTGTTGGGGCAGGGTCGCCTTCCTCAGAAGGGTGATGTGTGGCCTAGAATCAAGCTCGGGGTTTTCAAAGCCTGTGGCTGGAGAGTCAGAACAGGAGTGACCCGGAGCCACGGGCTGAGTCCGGTTACACCCTGGCAGCGGGTGCCCTGAAGGTACCCGGATACTTAGCGGTGACATAGCACTTAATTAAGGTGTTAATCAGCTAATGAACGGGCACCTCCTGCTGCCTGCGAGGCCAGGAGCCTCCCGCGGCACAGCCCAGCATTCCTTCCGCAGGAGCGGGGCAGCGCTGGGCTTGTCCCGTGCCCGCCGATCCCAGCAGTGACCCGGAGCCTGCCTACCGCTCGGCCGGACCGCGGGACTCCGGTAACGGCGGCAGGAGGCCGGGGCACCCGCGGATGAGCCGGGCTGGCCCTGACGCGTGTGCGGAGGGGGAGCCCCGGGAGCCCCGCGGCTGAGCCCGCCCGCCCCGGGCCCCGCCCCGCCCCGCCCCTCGCGGGCTGTGGGGCGCGGGCGGCGGGCCGGGGCTGTCGGCGGCGGGGTCGCGATGGCGCAGCTCGCCGACGCCTTGGGCCACACAGCGACCACCAGCGCCAGCATGGACAACAATGTCCTGGCCATCGTCATCGCCGCCAGTGAGTGGCGGGCGGGGGCTCCGGCGGTGCCGGGAGCGGAGCGGGGGCGGCCGCCGGGCGGGATCGTCCTCTGCCGGTGCCTCCCGGGCTGTGCCGATAAGGCGATACCTGGGGGTGGGCGGAGGGTCGCTGCAGCAGCCGGTGCTACTCCGGGGGGGTCTCGCTGGTTCGCGGGATTGGGGCCGGAGCGGAGCGGCGGAAGGGGCCGGCGGTGCCGGTGGACTCCGCGGAGCCGCGGGTTCCCGGGAGACCGGAACACCGGCGAACCGGCGCCCTGCCGTGGTGCCGAGGGAGCCGAGCCCCGGGCGAGAGACGGTGGGTGCCGGTGCCCGTCCTCGGGGGGTCGGTCCCTGCCGCCGCGGTCCGGGATGGGGTGAACCCCTCCTGGCTCTGCAGGTTGTTCCCGGTCTCGTAGGGAGAGAGAAATGTTGGGCACAAAGGGGCTTTACCGCTCTTGCGACGGGCAGCAGGTGGAATCGGCTTCTCAGGGGCTTCTCCAAGCGGCAGCCGCGCGGCGAGAGCGGGCGGCAGGAGGAGGCCCGCGGGCCCGTCGAACCACCGGTTCTCTCGCCTCTCCCGTCTCTTGGCAGCGGTGTCCACCTCCGTCTTCATCGTGGCGATCCTCATCCTGCTGCTGCTCTTGTACCACCGGGACCCCATGTGCTGCCAGTTCCTCTGCTCCTGCCGCCTGTTCCAGACCCCCAGCCAGTATGTGAGTGTCCTCCGAGTCCTCCCTCTCTTCCTCCTGCCCACGAGTCCCCCTCTGTCCCCCGAGCTCCTGTTCCCTTGTGCTGTGATTGTGGGGCTGCACTGCTGAATTACCATCCTGCAGCCTGGCTGGGATTGCTGATGGACATGGGTCCTCCAAGCAGAGCGGGGCTCTGCCACCTCATTGCTCCCACTCTATCCAAGAAATTCATCCATCCACCCACCCAGTCCTGCCTGGCTGTGCCATTGTGGTTGTATCTTCAAGGCCCGACACTAAAAGGCTTCCCGGCTCTCCTCACGGCTCGGGAGGGAGGTTCTCCTCCCCCTGCACAGTCATGTGTGGGGTTGGGTTGTGGTTTATAGGAAGGGGCTCAGCAGGGAAGGGAGCTGGAAGCTGAGGGCAAAGGCAGACAAAGCCACCCGCATCCCTGACAACTGGCTCTCTTGTGCACAGCTCCTGGGGAAGGAGCAGTGAGACAAAGCCCTTTCGCTCGCATCTGTAATTTCCTGGGGCTGGCTTTCAACTGGGGAAGCTGATGGAAAAAGAGCAGCGTGTGTAGCCAGCGTTGCTTTTGTGGCAGTGACTGCCTGGGGAAAGCTCAGCTTTCCAGAGCTGCAAGGATGGCTCTTCAGGGGAGGCTGCAGGTACCACTTTGCAGTCCCTGGGATAAGAGTGGACATTCAGCCTCATTAGCAAGGGGTGGAGAGACTACTGCTATGAAAGGCAAATCTAATAATCCAGCACAGGCTGGGAAGTCCTCAGCAGAAATCACAGTGGAAATAGGCTGCACTGATGGTGTCCTTGTCTGATTGTCTCCACTCCTTTCCCTCCCTTCACTCCTGTTGCCTGCCCATGGAACATGTAGGGAGTGTGCCCTGCTGCTGTGCTCCCTTGCCCTGTGGAGCTGCTCCCTGAGGCAGTGTGGGATGCTCCCTGAGCTCTGAGGTGGAAACTTCAAGCAGGCATCTTGCCTTTAGCAAAGGGCAGTGCAGAAGGATGGATGCAAAGAATTACGTATGGAAAGGGAACATATATGAATGTATTTCATTCAGAAAAAGAGAAGCAGTTGTAGTGTGTGAGGCAGCTTTTGGGCAGGAATAGGTTTTGCTCATCAGTTATGGAACTAACAGCTGGGTGCTGTTTTCCTGCACCTTCTGTAGTTGTGCTGTAGGGCCAAAACAAACAGTTCCTTGGCTGTTAAGAGCAGAAGTAAATCCTCACAGTCCTCCCTGCGCATCCCTGGTTGCCCTGGGAGTCTCTGGGCTGGTTTCTGTTGGCAGAGATGGGGTTTTCTGAGAGCAAGGTACAGCCATGGCTCAAATCCTGGCTCTGGCTCGAGGGGCTGTTCTCTGTGAACAGGATTTCTGCTCACTGTTGCTCAACACTTTGATAGGGAATCTAGTTTAACTGGAGCGAGACACCTTGGGAACAGCACAGCTATTGCCCTGCAGATTTGCTTGCTGCATTATCCTGAAATGACAACTTCAGTAGATAAGAGTTTACAAATTCTGTAACCCTGAGCATGTGATGGAGCTCTTATCTACACCAGCAGAATAGCTGAGTTGTTTTTTGTCGTCCCCCAAAAAGAGTTGGATCTGCTGATTTTCAATGAAACCCTGCCCTGGGGCCCAGACTGTGCCCAGCTGGCTCCAGCCCTTGGAGCAGACCCTGTGCTGCCAGGGAGGGTGACCTGGAACTGTTGGTGTCACTGAACAGGCAGGGGCTGCTGCCAGCAGCGAGAGCTGCAGGGCCCACATGGGCAGAGGGAGCAGTTCTTCATCTGCAAAGGTGCTGCTGTCCCATGAGAGCTGGCTGAGCTCTGCTCTCTGCTGGGAAGGATGTGAGGGATTTTGGCTTTGCTCATGTCCTCCTCATTCCAGGACCGCCCCCCGCCCTACTTCCGCAGCAGCCAGCAGCTGGTGGCACCCCAGCACGGATCCTCCCGGCTGGAGAGCGCTGCCGAGAACCCCGGCATGCAGGTGATGGCTGGGGCCCTGCGGGGAGCTGGGTGGGAGACATAGCAAAGGTGCTCCTGAGCTTGGAATGAGACTGGTTATGGGGTTTGCCTGGGGCAAAAGGTGCTGGGCAGCATCTTCTGGTGCTATCCCACAACTTTGGGAAGTGCTGCCAGCATGTAAAAAACTCAGGGGTAGGCAGCCCGTGGAGGGAAGGAATATTGCAGAGGACGCCACAGTGCCCTGAGGTGTTTGGGCATGAAGTGCCAGTGGTATATCCTGGGGGCTTGGGATCCTGCCCCCAAGGTCATGGTGTAATATTCTCCCTGGGTGTGCAAAGGAGCCTACAAGTGCCTACAACTTTGAACCCTGAAATAACTCAAGGCTGCATCAGGACATGAACTTCTAGTGATGAGAGCCACCGTAACACTGACCCTTTTCTGGGACTGGGCATTTCTAGGGAGATGAGCTCTTCTGTGTGGGACCCCCCAGCACGTACCAGCTCCCGTCCTGGGAGCAGCCCCGCCTGCCCAGCTACGAGAGCGTGCGGAAGAAAGATCGCCAGCGGGAGATCCATCAGATGATTGCCGACAGGTTTGGGCTCTGGGCAGAGCCATCCCAGGAGGTGAGCTCCCCTCCCTGCAGCGGGGGGCTGGCAGAAGCCCATGGCAGTCACCACTGTGGTCTGTATCCATGTCTTGCTTCAGAGGTTGGTGGTAGCTGAGGACTCTGTGCTCTGTGATTGCCTTCCCCTGATAGCTTTTACCTCTGGGAGAGCACAAAGTGTATGGGGAGGCTCCTTTGGTGTACATCTGTGCTGGTTAATGATCCATCTCCCCTCCCCCAGTGCATTTGCAGAAATGCCTGTACCAGGAGGCAGGGCAGAGCCCCAGGGAGAAAGGGCAGCCTCTTCGGATCACCTGCTCCATACAGGTCCAGCCTGGGAGTGTTATTTTTGGATCTCTAAGGCTTTCATGGGCTCTTGCTTCCTTCTCCCTGCAGGACACTCCTGGGGAGACCCCTTGCTATTACCATGAAGTGTTTGTGGCTTATTTATGAGCAGAGGCTTGCTTGTTACAATATTTAAGATTTGCCCTCCCACAATGGAACAGGGAAAAGTGAGTGCATCCTGCCAAGCAGGTCCTGTGGCAGCATCCTGAGACACTCCCATTCAGAGACCTCACTGTCTAAAGAAGAAAAATGTTTGAAACCCTGAGTAAAGCATTAAAAGTTCACTGATTTACCTGGATTTTGACCTCTTAAAGCTGTACCATAAAGCCTGGCATAGTCAACCCTTGCCACTCAGTGTTTGGGGCTGTATCTAATGACACCTGCCTGAAAAGTACCAACCTGATATAGTGGAAGGTGTCCCTGCCCATTCAGGGCTTGGAACTGGATGCTGTTTAAGGTCCCATGCAACCCAGACCATTCTGTGATTCTAGGAAAGCTGGGCAGTGAGGGCACAGGAGAGTAAAGCTCCTGAGTAGTTGAAGAACTGCACTGGAAGCTCTCCCATAACATCTTCATGCCACTTCCTGCCAACTGTGGGGAGAAAATTAGCCCAGCTCTGCCAAAATAAATGTGACAAAGCCTGGAGGTTCCTCTCTCTGTGCAGTGAGAATTGCTGAAACCTGGGTACAACACCTCCTTTGTAGGTACTTGTGTAAATCCCAGTAATTTTTCTTTAGTCAAGGGAAAACAAATGACAGCCCTCTCTCAACAAAAGTCAAGTTTGTTCTGGCCTTCTGCCAAGTCCTTGAAGGGGAACAGGGAAGAGCAGGAACCTGGCACAGAGTGTGAGGGGAGAATGTGTCTCTCAGCAGGTTTGTGCCGTGTTCCAGACCGATGCTCTCATCTCCAGGTGTTCCCAGCCTGGCTGTGCTGGAGGACTGCGGGGGTTTAATTTCAGGCTGGTGGCGGTTGTGAGTCTTTTCATCCGCTCTGTAAGAAGAGGTGGGATAATCTCCTGGTTATTTCTGATCTGCTGTAATGCTCTTCCTCTCTCCTCTCAATAGATGCCACCTCCTTATGAGCATGCTCTGAGGCATCCTCCAGCTTTCTCAGGAACAGGAATAAGCTCAGAGACCTTGGACAGACACGGTGTTCCAGACGCTTTCCATGCCCCCCTCAGCTACCAAACTCTGCGAAACACTGCGGTGTAAGGCCTTGGCCTCAGGGTACTGCTGCTGCCTGTGCTGCCAGAAACAGAAGTGCCTGGGATACTATTTTCCTCCACAGGGAATGGCCAAACCTTCACCCAGATCCACCATCAGTTGAGACTCAGCCAAGCTCAACCCAGCCATCAGTGACATCCCTCTTGCAGCACAAGGACAGGCACAGAGCCATTGCTGGTACCACACTGAGCAGAGGAACCAGGGACATCTCCTCATTCTTCTCTGGCAAACACCAAAGTCAAAGGTCCAGCTGCTGGAGCTGCACAGGGCAAAGCCAAGGGGAAGGTCTGCTAGGTCAGAACTCCTCAGGAGCAGCATTTCATACCTCTGTGAGGCAGCACTTCTGGCTGTACAAAGGATCAGACCTCAGGCACTGGTGGTGTTGTGCTGTTTCACCCGTTTCTTAGGTTATCAAGTCTTTTGCTGTATCTGCATTGTCTGCAGGTGGAAATCCTCACCTGTGAGGGGCAGAGGGACGTGCTCTGGAGCATCTCTGTGTGCTCTGGCACCAACGGCCTCTGTCACGGAGAGCGGTGCTGTACAGACCCCACACATGGGTTATACCCAAATATGGACCACCAGAATGAACCACAGGACTGGAAAGGACAGATGCATGGACCGAACAGCTGGAGGTCTGCATGAAGACTGTGAAGCACAGGTGGACACATGTGGCTGACCCAGTTCACCTGGTCTTCTGCAGGGCAGAAAAACTGTCTAAATAATGTCAACAAATGTTTTGATAACCTGTTTTCTACTGCAGAGTCAATGTTTCAAATTGTTTACAAACCTGTAGATGAAACGAGATCAGTTAGTTTTGGGCACAACACATTGGGGCCCCTTTATTTTGAGCAATACAAGCTCAAAAATGTCACGCAATGACTCAAAGATAAAAGGATGAGTATCCTGGATAATGCTTTATCATACACCTCCAGCTGCTGAGCTTTAAATACCAGTCCAGATTTGGGCATCCTGCCAGGCCCCCTGAACTTAGTAATGAGTTAGTTAGGCCTGTGAACTTGCCTCACATGGCTAGTGAATGTAACACTCAGATATCGAAGTTAATCATTGAGGTGAGTGAGGTGGAGGGAAAAATCCAGCTTCCTGGTACACAGCATTAGGTGCATGTGGAAAAGGATCTGTTCTGCAGTATTGTGAATGAAGGTACAAACAGAACAGTAATGACTAAAAATGAGCAAAACCAGAGGGAATTATCAGCAGGACAAGTAC
This sequence comes from Cyanoderma ruficeps, assembly GCA_008694505.1. Lineage (NCBI taxonomy): Eukaryota > Metazoa > Chordata > Aves > Passeriformes > Timaliidae > Cyanoderma > Cyanoderma ruficeps. The sequence goes on along the minus strand of VZDJ01000216.1, from coordinate 1,702,081 downwards.
TGACACAAGAGTGATTGTAGAGGGAATTCATCCAGTGGCACAACAGACCAGGCTGTCGCCTGCATATTCCAACCTGTATCTCTGAAATAGAAGACTGGACCAAGGGATAAATCCATTCCACTGGCATTAGTCAGGGAAATGCTGGGTCACTGCTAAACATCTAACTTCTTTTTGCCAGTTTTCACAACTCAAATTGCCTGAGAACTCCAGAGAATCATGGCGGGACAATGAATTTTACATGACACTAAAAAAATTTTACTAAATGACCATGGTAACACATTCCATGAGCAGCCAAGACCTCCAGCTGCCCCACAGCATTTATTAAACACTCTTAAAAATGCCAGCAGGTGATTTCAGTGCCAGAACAAGCACTTCAGGAGCAAAACCAAGTTCTAAAATAGTATCTTCAGAGCCCCTCTTGTCTTCAGATGCCAGTAGAGCTGCAGTGGTCTGTCCTTTCCATCTGTGCCCACGTGACACAGCAGGTTCACAGCATGGTGACGAGTTTGAAGCTTCCCACCTCTGTGGTAGGGACAACACTGATAAAAGTTTTATAAAGGACTGCTCCTTTGGGCAGCTGGCAGATGACATCCCTGCTCTCGCTGCTGCGGGGTGGGGGCACGTAGACCTCCTTGGTGTATCTCACAATCCCGTCCTCCAGGGCATAGAGGGTCTTGTTACGGCCCATCCCCACCTGGGAGAGGATGAGGAGCGTTAGAAAGAAGAGGCTGGAGATGCACAAATAAAGCAGATCTGATAATTGCTCTGCCTTGTTTGATATCCTGGCTTCAACAGCATCTGTTGCTTTGGTTTTTTTTTAAATAAAATCACACAACTTGCTTCCAGCAACCAGTCTGCAGTGGGGCTCAGTATGAGACACAAGGCACCCACTCCACCCTGGAGCCCAGTCAGGTCACAGGAATGTTCTGGGGTATCTGTCACCTGCAGACTTCCCTGAGCCCTGTGAACACAGGGGAGGCTCTGAGCAGCCTCTGTGACAACACCACAGAGCACAGGGATGAGCACTGAGAACGAGACTGAAGGAGAGGAGGCAGTGAATGTGGGACTCTGCCCAGGGACTGCTGTTCTCTGGGAAGCAAAGACAGAAAAGGCCTTACGTGAGCACCGGGGTGCCAGCGGATCAACCGCTGCGTGGCCAGAATGTTCCCTGCGTGGACAAAGGCACCTGCAACAGAGTGACACAGTCAGATTGCAGAGAAACACCTCCCCAGAGCCCTGCCAGAACACAAGGGATTCCAGGACTTACAAATCCCAGCTTTTTGTAAGCATTTTCTAAGGAAAAATGACTTCAAATGCTAAAAGCATCTGAACAAAAATGCTGCTAGCAGGAAATAAAAGGGCAATGGATAGACCATAGCAAGAAGTCAAATCTCTGAAAAGATTGTTTCTAGGCTACAAGGCATTTTCTGGCTGCTGAAGGCATTTGTTTTATTACATTTACATTGATATGTTTCCATCAGCAAAGCTAATAATTATTGCACTCAACTGCAAGACTCTGCACTCTGACTTCTGCTAAGCCTCTTAATTCCCTCCTTTGTAAACGCTGGAAATGCTCAGTTTTTCCACCCAGCGTGGGAGGAAAGTGCAGTGCAGTTATGAGGTGTCCCACCGTGTCCCCTCCTCCCGGGCTCTCTGGAGAGGCAAAGTTAGAACCAAAGTATGTTTTCTGTAGGCAATTTTGGCTGGCAGCCGTGGTGAGGGGAGCTGACTCACCCTGCCCTCCCACCAACGACCCTTGATCACAGGTTTCACTGATCCTCCCCTTCTCTTTCTCCTGGAAAAGTGCCCTGCACACCTTCTCCTGAAAGACCCAGCAACTGACGAGTATCAGGGGAAGGAAGCTGTGAAAAACCCAGTGAAATGCAAATAAAATACTCAGACCTACCTTCGACTTTTTTGAACCCATAGCGTTTCCCAGGGCTGCGGCCACCGAGGTTTTTGGAGCTGGCCCCGCTTTTCTTAGAAGCCCACCTGACAGCAACCAGGCTTGTATGGTGAGTGGTTAGAACTATGTTGGGAGAAAAAACATCATCATTATCTTAAAAATCTCTTCAGTACCACCTTTCATGCAATTAGGAGGCAAACCTGATTTTTTTGAACCCCTCTATTTAGCCTGTTGAGCAGCGGGTTAGTGCAGAACAGTGGTTATCTTGTTTCCTAAACCTGAGCAAAACCACTAGTTTAATTCAATTAAATCATCACGGATACTCAGTGAGCTGGAAATACATCCCACCACTGGAAGTGTTCAAGCCCAGGTTGGATGGGGCTTGGGACAACCTGGTCTAATGGAAGGTACCTCTGCCCACGGCAGGGAATTGGAACAAGATGATCTTTAAGGTTCCTTCCAACCCAAACCTGTCCATAATTCTATAAAATACTGTTGAGGAAAACAAAACACAATTAATTTCAGGAGATGACCCATTTAGTAAATTAAAGCATCTGACACTTGACAACTTACAGGAAATTAGACAACGACGACCTATAGTTACACTTTCACATAAACAAACCCGCCCATCACCACAGCTACGCCTCAGCCCCAGGCAGAAGCGAAAGCCTCAGGCTTGCGCTACTGGCGGTTACATCCCACCGGGGCGCCACATCCCGCGGGGTGACCTCCCTGGACCACATTCTCCCGAGCTCATGCTTCCCGCTCCAGGGCCAGACCCCGCTCCCACCCCTCAGAGGGCGGTGAGCTGACACGGGCCCTCACTCACAGAGCCGTCCCAGCGCCGCCATCTTGATGGCGCTACTTCCTCTTCCCGCTGGGAGGGCCACACGCACGCGCGCGCGCTGGACGGCGATTGGTCCGAGCTCGCGCTGTCGCGAGCGTTAGGACCAATCACCGCCCGCTGCACGCGCCTTCGGGCCAATCAGCGGCCGGCGCGGGCTTTCCCCTCAGGCGGGTGCAGGCGCCTCTGAGGGACCGGGGGATGGCGGAGAGCGAGTCTGAGAGCAGCGAGGAGGAGAACCTGCCCTCCTTGGCCTATCTGCTGCAGCCGTCCCCATGCTTCGGCGAGCCGAGCCGCCCGCGGCCGCCATCTCCTAATCCTGAAGCGGCAGAGGTGGTCAAGATGGTGTGCAGCGGGAGCGAAGAGGTGGATGAGGAAGAGATGGACGTCGTTCCTTTGCAGGAGAGGGTCAGTATGAGGGTGGGAGCGGAGCCTGAGCCTATCAACCTGGACGCTGGCGATACAGGAGAGGCATATGGGCTTTGCGCTAGTGGTGACCTGATGGCTTCTGGGAGCGAAGGGCTGCGGGAAATCCTGGCGCCGTCTGGAGAAGTGGCTTGTGACAGTGAGAATGGTACACGCAGTGCTGAGAGATCCTCCTTGTGCTCCTTGCCAGTCGACTCAGACAGGCCTAGTAGCCCCCCGGTAAGCAGAGAAAGGCCAGAAACATCGCTCCCTCTCAAGAAGCGACAATATAGTCAGAAGGAGCGGGAGGCAATCTGCCAGAATGCGTGGCAGAGGAGGAAGGAGCAAGAAGCAAAGAGGAGGGAGCAGGAGGAGGAGAAAGAGAGGAAGAGAGCCGTTGCCAAGATGCTGAAAGCTCAGCGGCCAGGAGAGTGCCAGAAATACATAACAGTGGTGCTAGATCCAGGTAGTTGTTCTCACAGCCTGCACCTGCCTTGTATTGACTGTTGTCTCCTCTCTCTGGAGGCCTGACCCGTGCATCGATTTCAGTCATCTTACAGGTAGAAGGTGGTGAGCAGATCCTTAGTGCTTTGCAGGCTGCCAATTATTCCTGTGTGTTTGAGAACCACGCTGTTCCCTGCAGCATCACCTGGAGGAGAAAGCGAGTGTTATCACAGGTATGCGAGCAAAATTTTGATAATCTTGCCCTTTTCTTCATGTGTTATTTGCAGTTGTTAGTAATTGTATTTAGCAACCCAAGTAAACACCCTCTAATCTCCCTGCTCAGAGCTCTGAGTGGGAGTCTGAGTGAATTCTAAACAGACTGTGGCCTGTTTGTTTTCATATCTGAACAGATGGGAGGAGGAGATGAATGGACAGAAGAACCAAATGTCCTCGTTCTGCTTGGCTTGGAAGAGTTTTTGTCCATGGCTCACAGCTACAAGCAAGTGAGAACACTTATGACTTTTGTGCTCCTGAACATGCCTTGATGCAAAAACAGTGTTTTGTCCCCCCTCTTGGTGGCAGGAAGGTTTTGGTGTGGGAGGAATGCAGGGTTTTAGTGAAACCTGGGTTTATGAGCCATTAATGGATTGTATAATGTAAAGTTCTGACAAGCTTTCTTCGCTAGTTAAAATTTTTCACACATTCCTGAAGAGTTACATAGTTATATCAAGTGGGTTTACTTCTTTCTTTCTTTCTGCTCCAACTTCACACGGGATCAAGTACTGCCTGCTTGCCCTGAAGAGCAAGGGTGAACAGATCATCTGCAGAACCTACAGCCAGGGCCATAATTTGCTGTGCTTCTCTGTATACCTCAAAATGGTTTGACTCCTTCTTTTTCCCATTCATCTTTGCAGAATGCTGATGGCTGTGCAGAAAGGCAGAAGGAGACCCTGCAGAGCTATGTAGCTCATATGATGGAGAAAATGCCTGGGAGAATTCTGGCTCTGGCAGTAGTTGGAGTAGAAAATTATTTCAGGTCAGACTTTTTCCCTCCAAATGTTTCTGTGTTTTCTCTGGCCTTGAAAAATCCCATAGGTTATATGTTAATTCCTTCTTGCAAAGACTGAATATAAGAGATATTCCCAGAACTGTTCCATCACTTTTTATACAGAAACAGAAGCAAAGGTCCATCCAGACTGTCACCCCAGTCTTACTTTGCTCTTTTTAGGTCTCTCCAAGTTCAGCCAAAACAAAGGCTGCGACAGACAGCAGCGAGTGGCAATCAAGAGAAACGGGGAGAAAGGAGAAAAAAGGAGGTTAAGGATTCTGGCCTTAAGGGGTTATCCAGAATGGATGTGAAAGAAGTGAGTGCTTTTAAAACAGACATGCAGCCATCACCTGTTGTCTCCCAGTATTTAAACATTTGACCCAGTCACACAATTCTGTGGATGGGAGTATGTGGCTTTCATTATTCATTAGTCCATTGGTCTGTGGACAGAGCTCTTTGGGTTCAGCTCCCCACTGCTCAGTCACGGAGCTGCTCCCACACAGGCTGATGTGTCTCATTCACCTGATGTCAGTCTCAGCACCTCTTGCCCTTCATGGCCCAGTGGCAAAGCCCACTGCTGGTGGCCTGTTAGTAACAAGAGCCACAGAGGAGCTGAGGCAGCTCAGAGGACACTGAGGTGATATTAACTGTCAGGAGACAGGCTGCCTGTAAATACCTCAGTGTCTTAAGTTAACTATTCCCAAAATGGAAAGAGAGTGATGGTTCTTGTCCTACAGCAGGATGTTTGTGACCCTTTTCTGCTTCAGACAAAAAGAGTGTTTGATGCAACAAGACTGACTGTGCCATTTGTTGTTCCCAATGGTGATACAGGCCCTGGTGGATCTGCAGCTGAGCACACAAGTCCAAATCAGCATTTTTGAGAGTAGTGAGGAGCTTGGGGAATATGCCACTATGTTCACAAAAGCTGTGGCTGAGGCACCGTACAAGTGAGTAAGCAGAGGAGGTTTGGTCCTGCCTTTGGAGAGGCTGCACTTTAAGCTACTGGGAAGGAATAGCAGGTACAACACAGGGTATAATGGCTTTTAAAGGCGTGGGTGACAGAGCAGCTGCTATTGCAGCTCCTTCAATACAGCATTTGTTCTTGAAATGGATGTCTTGCCCATAGAGGGGTCAGGACAGACCCTGGTTTCATAGTCACAGGATAGTTTGGGTTGGAAGGGACCTTAAAGATCATCTAACCCAACCCCCTGCCACAGGCAGGGACACCTTCCACTAGACCATATTGCTTAGTGCTCCATCCAGCCTGGCACTGAACACTTCCAGGGATGGGGTATCTGCAACTTCTGTGGGCAATTTCTTCCTGTGCCTCACCACCTTCGGGTTTCACACTGGAACCTTGACATTAAGTACAGCTCTTGTTCTGAGTCAGATTTTTGGAGTGGGAAGGGAATGTGAGTAGGGTTGGCTCTTAAGAGTGCCAGCTTTTCTTCTCCAGTGTGTAACCAAGAGACATGCCTGAGAATGAACCACTTGGCTCCTTCCATTGATAAGGGAAGACAGCAGCTTGTTGCATAGTGATTGCTAAGAAAGCCATCTTGTACAGTCTCACGCAATCCTGGCATTCCTAACACAGCAGCTGCTGGATTTTCATGTCAGCCATGACAAGAGATGAGATGTCATTAAAAATGACATCTGAAAGTGTTTTATTATGGTTGACAGCCAGAAGGTGAATTCTTGTTTACCACTTTGTCTGCAAGTTGGTTTGTGTCAGGACTGCTGCTGAATACAGGATTATTTCTTTTTCAGTAGCAATCTGGGTCTTAAATTGGTAATGTATGTAGAGAAAACAGGGTCAAATTGTTCGTGTTTTCTTTGATGTCAGTCGTGTCTCTGACAGCTCAAGTGAGGGATGGCGCTCTGGCTCTTTGACAACAGATGGCAGGGACAGGATTTTCTTCACAGCCTCATTGTCTCCTTTGCTTCCTCCTTCCTTGTTCTGCCTAGGCGAGAGCGAGACAACACAGGGTTCTCTTTCTACTTGGAAAAGGGCTGCTGCGGAGGGGTGAAGGTGGATCCTTCCGGAAAGGGTCTCTTGAAAGTTTGGAAGAGGCAGATACAGCAGTTTAACCGTGTCAGCCCTGAGATGGCTGAGGCTATCGTGTCTGCCTACCCTTCTCCTCAGCTTCTGATCCAGGTGAGGATGCCTCAGGGATACCCAGCACTGTGTGCAGGCAGCCAGCTCATGCTGAGGGTGGAAGAAGTAATTTAATCAGTGTTAAATTAGACAGAGTATGAGTGGTCCAGTAAGTTAACAAAGGACCCGATTCCTTGGCATCCAGCGTTCTGGCTTCCCACTGAGGGAGCAGCGCTGGCTCCACTCTCCAATCTCAAGATGGACTTGGGCAGAGACCAAGTGAAAAATGAATTGACCTTGTGGAAGGGTAGAGCAGGTACCGGTGCATAGCTTTGATTGGTTTTTTAAGCAATAGATGCACGTGGGTGATGCCATTGTTCCCTCTGTGTTGCTTTCAGGCCTATGAGAGATGCTCCTCGGAGCAGGAGCGGGAGAACATGCTGGCCAACATCCCGGTGCACCGCGGGGAGGGCGTCACGGCCACCGCCCGGCGCGTCGGGCCGGAGCTGTCCCGACGCATCTACCTGCAGATGACCTCCCACGATCCTGACCTCTGTCTGGATTTTACTGCCTAGCACGGGCAAAAAGGGGTTTGCTGTTTGTCCAGTTAAGTGTTCAGTTTTGGATTCCACTGGGTAGCTCCAGGGAATAAGGGTTTTACCGTTTGTCAAGTTTTCGGTTTTCTTCTGTGAAGAAGTGCTTAGATAACACTTATTGATCCTTGAAGCACATTTAGACTTTATTGTAGCAGGAAAAAAGTTGGATAAAGTTGCTGAATAGCAGTTTACACAAGAAAGATGGTGAACATCTTCCATAAGCACACGAGTTGCACACAGCTTGTAGTACATGTGTTGTTTTGTCTTTCTATAAAATAAATAATTTTGAAGAATAACCTTTGCTCCTTAACTTGGTATCTTGAACATAGACAGGTATGTCCTCTGTTGAAAGGAATACTTCCTGTTCATCTCCTGAACTGCAAGGATTTACCTTCTCCCCCCTTTGGGACAAATACTGATGATAGAGCAACATCTAGTGAGGTGAAAGAATTTTACCTCACAAAACAGCCTCTCATTGTTCTGCTGTAGCAGATGGGAATGAGTAAGACTAATTTTCAGATATAAGTTTAGAGTGCCCTGATTCAGTCTCCAGACGGCTTAATTTAGAGAGGGTCTTGAAATCTGATTATATGTGCTGGAATTATGAGGTCTAAACAGTTGGCAGAAAAAGCTTCCTTTTAATTAGATTGGGGACCACGGCCTGTCTGTGCAGCCATCAGCACTTGGGTGCACACACGTACAGCTGGGGGTTTTTCTAACAGCACTGCTGAGATGAGTGCTCAGAGAATTAAACTGCCACTTCCCATGTGTGGAAGTTAACTCTTTAGAACCTGCTGCTTCCAGTGGAAAAATCCCTCCCTGCCCTGCTTGTTCCAGGCATCCAGCAGGAGCCCTGGCCTGGTCAGAAGTGCTGCTGACCTGAATCTATAAGTTGTATAAGGCCCGTGCTCACCAACCTGTGCAACACTCATCTGGATGTTGGTAGAAAGGGCTGCATGGAGGAAACATTGCTTTAGATGCTGTTTGTCATTTTCCTGAACATTTCTGGATAGAGAGTAAGGATCATTTAAAGAATGGGATGAGTCAGACACCCAAAGCAAAGCTTAAAGGTGGTGGAAGGAAACTTTGAGAACATGCACCCTTCCTAAGGCAGAGGCAGCCCTTCCTTCCTTTTATCTGATGCTGGTGCTGCTGCTCTCTCCTGTGTGATATTCAGGGAACCACAATCTTATCACTGCTCCTGGCAGCAATAATCCCAGGTATGAGAAGAGGGAGAGATTCTGGAGACCAGTGTAGCGTGTTCCAGTGGAATCTGTAGCACAGAGATTCTCTGAAACCTGCATTTCATTTTAGTACTCAAAAAGCCCTTAAGAATATGAAAAACTTCTGCTTGATGAGAGTTTTTTAAGGAAATTTTAAAATTAATTATTTTAAATAATTTTTAAGGAAATTCTAAATAATTCACAGACCATTGCAGAGGTGAGTTTTCCTCCTGAGGTGCAAACCACCAAACCTCCCAGCCTTCCCCCAGCCTTCAGCCAGTGCTCCCACAGTGCCACCCAGTGCTGCTTCTGCAGCTGCAGCAGGCAGGAGTTATTCTCATGTACTTGGAAATAAATCTGTTGCTGTTCCTAAAAGGCCTAATTAAAAATTAAAACCATGTTAACAACACAAACATCCAATTCAGACAAACTGCTGTGAAAACTGTTGTATTGAAAATTTTCAGCTCCTTTCAATAGCACATCAGCCTCTTTGCTCCAACACAGGGATGCACAGCCATCTTACATGCTTGCAATTGGTCCTGGAGTGGGGCCACAGTGTATTATTCCCATACAGCCATACCACCAATTTTAGCACGAACAGAAATGAGAGTGAGGAATGGATACGTATTAAAAACCTTCCACCTCCAGCTCAGAGCTACAGCTGTCTCACCCAGGTGATGTGAGGGCTGCTTGCTCCCATTCCTACAGACTGTCAGCTTCCTATACCTCACAATCCTGCTGGACAACACTTTGAGGCAAGGAGTGGTAATAAGTTTAAGTTAACGTGCACAAATAATGGGAGTTACAGGCCGACTGAGAGACATGCACAACAAAGATGGTTTGAATAATAGCTCTGCTCTGTGGAGTGGACCAGCAAACCAATGCTGACTGGTTCAAAGCAGTTTCATCAGAACACAATTCCATAGGAATTCTGGCTGTGTTGATGGTGGAAGGAGATGCTGATGAAGCAAGTGCCCACCCAGGACAGTCACTACTTTGAGTTGTGCTGTAGCATGTTCTGCAGGGTTTTGTGGTTCTGCAGAGCAGCCACCACGTCCTCGTAGAGGGTGTTGACACTGACACACAGAGGTTGATGCTGCAGCTCCGTCAGCTTGCAGGCAGCCAGAGCACAGAGGATGCAGAAGAGCACGAAGAGCAGGACTCTGAGCACCGACCGTGACCACGAGAGCTTGTGCCGGGGGCGCTGAGGGGGACGGGAGCTGGAGGCCGGCTCTGCAGGGAGAACAGGAGCACGACAGAATGTGAGGAATTCATCAACTGTAATAGGCTATGCTCAAAACCAAACCGTTCAGGTAAGATACTTAATCCTCCCCTGTAGCTGGCCTTTGTTGTGAATTTCTGTCACTTAGCTCTGATAAATAAGTATATGTGCAGGAATTAACTGCTTAGGATGAAAAGTTTCAGATCCAGTTTCACGGACAGCAGTGAAGAGGGTGTAAAGCACCTCTGTGTTGCCTGAGATCTGATTATGCAAAGGTGGTTCAATAGACTTCAGAAAAGTGAGCAGAGGGAAGTTCTCACTATGAACAGCTTGAGAACTTCCTGACTTGTAGCTCCTCAGTTCATGGGAACACAGGCAAAGGAGAAAAGGGCACAGTAGCAGAGTTTATCAGAACTCCTGTAAGTTCTCCCCTACCCTCTCCCATTGCCCCCCAGTACCTGGGGCTGCATGAAAGCAATTCTGGCAGCATCACAATCTGAATACAATGAAACCTGACACAATCCCATCCAAAATGGACACTACTTACTCCGGGTGTGCACTGTTTCCTTTTTAGATTTCTTTTCCATCTCCTGTTTTGCAGCTTTCTGAGCATCGTACTCCCGCCTTCTGCGCTCCTTTTCCTCTGCCTTCTCTCGCTTCCGCAGTTCTCTCTCCTGAGCCTCCTTTGCTCGTTGTTCTGCTTCACGCTTCTTCTCCATTTCTGGGGGTTAACAGCAAGTTTTTCCTTTTTATGTAAAGGGTTATCACTGCCATTTTTCTTATTACCTTATCCCAACTAGAATGAGGAAATCAATTAAACAACTCTCCTCTTTTTTATAATTTTTTTTTAGTATTACATACCTTGCATTTTGCTGTGCTTTTTTTCATGTTTTCACAGGTAACCTATAGCACATTTCATCTAGAGATTTAACTATTCCTCAGGCTAAGAAATCACATACTTACCTCCCTGCTATCCCTGCTATCTTTCTCCCTCCAGCCCTTTTACCCTACTACACCCTGAGTACTTTGGGTTCGGGTGCCTAGAAGCATGTGTTAGATGGCAATTTGTTAGATGGTGATCGGAATGTTTGGGTGTGTTAGAGAGACCAAGAGCAGTCCTCAGCAGACAGCACGTGGGGGCTTTTTGTGCCTACCTCTCTCTGCCTGGAGTTTCTGCTGCCGTTGTCGATCTTGCTCGGACTGGATTGCTTTCATGTGCTGCAGCACCTTAAAGGGCCAAGAAAACAACCTGAGGGCTGTGCAGAAGCCTTGTGGCACAGTCAGGTCAGAAGAGAACAGATGGAGTGTGGCTGAGGACAGGCAGCTGGGGCTGGCCCCCAACCCTCACCTACCCCTACAACTATGGCTCTGAAAAGAACTCACAACTTATGTGAGTCTCTGCTGCTAAAAACCAGACCTTCCCATTAAAAACAAACGTGGCAAACTGGTGCTCAGTGATACAGAAGATCACAGAACATTTCTATCTATGTTTGCCAGAACTTCTCCAGAGGTTTTTGTTCTATCAGCACAGGCATGGATTATGTCTGATTATGCCTTGACTTTCTTGGCAACCAGCATTTAATCCTCTCTTAACTCCACTAATGGAGAAGCATCCTCCTCCACCAGGTGTTTGCTCTCCAGAGGCACAGCAGTAGTGGAGTCAGTTCAGTGGGCCTGCCCTTCACCCCCTGAAGAAACTTCAGGCTCCTGCAGCAGCTGCCCCGCTTGCTAAGCAAACAGAAGAAGAATCACTAGCAAAGCCATGAAAAGAAAAAAAAAAAGAATAAAGGCAGACTCCTTACCTTGACAGCAGCCTGCTTACACTGCTTCTCATCCAGACAATCTCCTGCCACTTTAGCCAGGACAGGATCCAGGGGATTGTCCTTCAGATCCAGCCACTTCAGGTTCTGCAAAAAAGCACAACAAAGGGGAGGCTGTAAGAGCACAGCAGTCTTGGAATTATTTAAGAGATCCAAAGCAGAAGCAAAGAACTGCTTAGTTTTCACACGAATGAAACAGGTACAGAAGATGAGCAGAGATGTTTTCAATAGATTGAGAGGATTTTCACTGAGCTGCGGTGCAGAGCCAGCTGAATTTTGGAATGGGTAGTCAGCAGGATGGATGCTTTACCAGAGAAATCAACTTGAGCAGGATCACAAGACCCTGGGCTGCATCCCAAAGCTTTACATAACTGCTCAGCAAACAGTTTTACCTTGAGCTGTGCAAAGCTGACTGGCAGGGTGACCAAGCGGTTGTTCAGAAGGTCCAGGTGCTGCAGATTGATGAGGCGGCCAAAGTCCAAGGGCAGCTGCTGCAACCGATTTTTACTCAAATCCAGCTTCACCAGATGCATCAAACTGCAGAAGTCTGACTAAAACCCAAACAAAGAAAACCCAGAGAAAGCTGGTCAGCACCCTTATGGAAGAACCTCAGCGGGAAGTGTGTGGAGACAGCCTGCACCTCACATCAGGCACAAATCCTTGGTACAGGATTTGTACAGGTACTTGGTGCAGGTACAGGACTGTGATGGAGGAAAATCGCTCTCCTCCTTTGCCTTGGAAGACGGAGGTGAGACACAGTGAGACAGATAAGACAGACTGAGAAGGTTATGGATGACAATACAACAGGAACAAACCCAAGTCTCCACTGCTGATGGAACTCCTCTGTATTCACCTGGGGATGCTCTGGAAGGAATGTACTGCAATCTTCACACAGTTCAACCCTGTACTCTCTCCTGCCTCAGCCAAATCCACTGCCAGCACTGACCTGTCACTGACAACGGAGTCATTCAGCCACCCCAGGGCAGGAAAAGTGCCAGTTCCACAGTGCCTGGTGAGCCTCTAACTGAAGCACCAGTTATCTTTCCAAATATTTCCCAGCAGACTCATCCCCACGGAGGCTCTCTAGCACCTTACCGGCAAGGAAATGAGGTTGTTACAGGACAAATCCAAGACAGTAGCTTTCGGAAGAGCAGCCTGAAAGACAAATAAGGCACTGAATGAACATGGAGGTTCACCCGAGCCCCTCTGACACCTGCTAGTTCTGCTTCGGCCTCTGCGGTTTCTCCCGCGTCAGTCTGTCCATCCCCCGCGGCTGCTCCGAGGTCACGTCACCTCCGGATCCATCTCTGGGTCCAAAAAGATTCTTATCCTGGGACAGCAGTGAATAGCCGCTGCCGGGCCCGCGGGACACAGAATCTCACTGCTTTAAATACCTGCAGGCCAGGTCACAAGCCCCCAGCACATCCGGCTGCCCTAGGCTGCCCCATCCCGGGCACCGATTCCCGGTCCCCACCCCCGCCGGGGGCTCTGCGGCCGGAGACTCACCAGCTCCCGCACCGGCACCTCGTTCAGGTCGCAGAGGCTCAGGTCCAGCTCGTTCCCGTCCAGCTTGTCCTTCAGGCTGAGCCCCTTCCCGCCGCCCCGCGACATGGCTCCGTCGGCGGCCGCCCACGGGGGATGCGGTTCGGCACGGGGAGGCGGCGCGGCTCGGTTCGGAGCGGCTCGGCACAGCCCGGCCCGGCCCGTCCTGTCCCGGCGTGGTACAGCCCGGCCCTGCCACCCACTTCCGCGGCCACGTCCGCGCCGGCCCCGCCAGCCGCCGCCGCGGGGCCGAGCGCGCCCGCTGCCGGCCCGGAGCGGGGCCGCAAAACGCCCAGAAATTGTCTTAAGAGAGGATTTTATCTGATGTTTGATCTCTGCATACTTTCAAACCTAAGCAACGAGAAAGATTTAATCCCCGAAGCAGAGAGCAGCTAATAAGCTCTAAATGCTGTCTCAGAAAGATGAATTACTTGTTGGTAGAATTGTCTCGTTAAGGTTTAAGGCTTGATCCAATGATCTCAGAATTAGTGGGAGGTTAACAAAGCTTGGGAAGAAGGATTTACTACTGATAGCAGGAACAAGGAATGCAGGATTTATGGGCTGCAAGGACATTAGACAGAATCCCCAAGATAAGGAAGAAACTATTAAAGCTAACTCAGCAATTGGGTTGAATCAGCTCCAAGTGAGTAAAAAGTGATTCTGTCAGGGCAGATTGTGACCACTTACTCATGGCCACAGACCCAAGAAACCCACCGACCCAAAAGAAGAGAATGACCAAACCTGTGGACTAATTATCATGGGAAACAGAAGAATCATTAACCAATGGAAGATGGAATATTAATTAATATTGGTATTAGGTTACCACCACTAGGTAACTTGTAGCCAATGAACATTTATGCCTTTGTTTGCTAAAATATATAAATAGTCAAAACTTTTGACAGTCGTCACGGTGGCTTTGTGGATTTGCCATCCAGTGCAGAACTGTAAATAAATCAAATACCTCGACTCTGGGTGTGGGTTGGTCTCTCGCACACTGGGTGGGAGAACCTATTTTGGAACACACTGGCACAGCTCAGGGCATCCTTGCAGCTGTCCCACCAGCCCTGGGACCCTGGCCAGGCTGCCAGGAGTTTAGATCTGGGCTACATGAAACAACCCTGCAGAAGGAAGGAGAACTCCCAGCCAAGACCCATGGGCAGGGGACATTTGCATCCAGTCACATCTCCTGTCACACACCACTGCACAGAGCACCAGTCGGTTTATGGCCAATAATCCCAACAGAAACCCAGGGACATATACCTCGTTTTGCATCTAATACAGCTGCTTATGTCTGTCCGCATTCTCCCTAATCCAGGGGGTGAATTCCCTCTCAAATGAGCTGTTACATTACCCCACAATGTCTCTTCACGGGAGGAACACTTAATGGATATTCTTTCTTTGCTCCCAAGACTCCAGTCCTGGAGGAGCAGAGCACTCCTAATCCTCTGTAGAGAAAGTCAGTGAAAGACAAAGGAGCCTGGGGCAGAGCCAAATTAATGTTACCTGGTAATGGAATTAGAGCAAGGACTAAAGGTGAATTTCTTGACCTCTGTGCTATTTGTGATGTTTGGGACATTGCAAAGATGTTATCACTACTGCAGCACATCTACCCTGTGGATGCATTAGTTTGTTTTTAAGCTGCCACTGAATTTCTTCCAACACCCAGAAGCCAGCATTAGGTCAGTACTGAGGTAACTGAGGCCACAGGAGTCTCTGAACAAAGGCACCCCAAAGCAGCACACAAGGATTTGCCCCATAGAAACTACAATAAAGTCTGCCTGAGGTTGAGGTACTCCTGTCCAGGAGACTATGGAAGTTTTTCAGAGCATGTTATTGTTCTTCCAAATGTGAGCAGAAATTACAGGACCCTCATCTGAGAAGAGCAAAGTCTACTTATCCAAGAATCTCCCCCCACACCTCAGCTTTTCACAACAATATTCGTTGTTGGAGAGAAGGGCCAGAGAAGACCTGCTCCAGGTGGGGAAGCCTCTCATTGCCAGATCTCCGAGGGAGGCGGCTGATTACTGATCCCCTTGTTACCCTGAGCCAGTGAAGGATTCATATGATGTGCTGGTCCCTTCCATGGCTGGGAGGCACCAAATACACTCCTGCTCTGGAGAACAAAACATAGAGGGGCTCTGAGAGGGCCTGAGCAAGACCCTCTGCATCTCTGGGAAAGGTCTTTGTCCATGCAGTGCTACAGAGACTGAAATCTGTGTTTACACAAATACAAGAGCCTTTGGCTCCTGGCAAAAACAAACAAGGGTGTAGATGGGTTACAAAACCTACCTACTTATTTGTGATTAGCAGTTTTTAAAATCTTAATTAGAAAGGAGTGATACCTTATGCAATGGTGTATGAAATGCTACTGCTTCAGGGGTCCTTTGCTTTGATCTCAAACAAATATACCCAATGTCAAGGTCACATCAATTTCTGCATAATTCTTGGTTTAATTCTTTCTTTAACCAGGATTCACCCTCTGGGCTAATGATCATAATGTGGGAAGATCAAGCCAAAAGTCATCTTTATTTATTACAGGTTTGCATCAATTTTTTTTTTCCTGTAGTTGTACAATACTGAGAACTCTGATGCTCCATCAGCACCAAGACAGTTGCTCTGTTCTGATCAAAACAGTGGAAGGACAGCTTCTGGCCACAGATACAACACAGCTTTACATCCCCTGTGGGAATCCAGAAACTCACCTCACTGCTGAGTTCAGTGGGACTGACTGGAAGAAGTATCTGTGCATGTAGGCTAGAAAGACTGTGAAGCTCCACGAGACAGACAAAGCATAGCACAAGGCACATCTGTGCACTCTGTGCACTCTGCTAAGAACATTAGCAGAGGAGAAGGGAGCAGGAAATGCTGAGGGAAACGGGATGAACATAGTTGATCTAGTTGTGATCTAATGATCCTTACTGGGCCTCAGCTGGCCATGCCAGCCTGGGGTTGGAGACCATTCCCAGAGTCCCAGAAGATCTCTGTGACTCCTCTGCAGCCAAGGCAAAATTTTGACATTTCAAGAAAAAAACCCCTTCCTTTCCTTAACAAAGAAGATATTGTGACTGCTGCCACCAAACAAATTCCTTGTGAACTAGATGCACGTTTGGGAAAATCCTTCTTGTTTCTAAAAGCAAATGTCAGACACTAGAAGTCTGGTGGCAGTCAGTATTTCACTCTGTTGCAAGCACATTTTTGGCTTTGGTGTCTGAGATTCACCATTCTGAGGTTGATATTTATGCCCTTGTTCATCAGTACCATTGCGCTTGATGTGTCACCTCTTCAGCATCAGTGCTGCTGCAGAGCTCAGCCAGCCCCACACCCCTTACCTGCTGCCTGCCCACGCCTCTGTGCTTAGGTCAGGGGGTCTTTGCCTGCCCAGCCCTGGAGCAGCTCTGGAGTTCCCAGCTGGTCTCTTCTCCCCCACAGGGAGTGCCTAAAGGTGTTAGTGGGATGCTCACTGATAACTCATTGAGGGGATAGGGCTGGACGCCAGCTGGTGACTCACAGGGCTCAGGCACCAAGTGATACAGATGGACATAAGTGGAGGCAAATGATGGTGGTTCTCTTGCACCGAAGTCCACCTCTACTCATTTGAGTGGAGCGGCTTATTCGGGGTGTAACAGTGGTTGTGTCAGGCTGATGGAACAGGCTGGGAAGAAGAGATAATGGAGTGGAAACGTACAAGGAAGAAATTGTGGAGCACAGCTTGGGCTGGGGACTAGCAGAGAACGGAGGAGCTGCCCGGCAGGACTCTGGGGTCTCTCTCTGAGCCTCCATTCCCCCTCGCGGACCGGGCAGGGCGGGCACTTTCTCTACTTCCCTTCTCGCCGGTGCCTCCTCCCGGCCGGCGCAGGGTCCCGGGGCCGCAGGGAGCCGCAGGCGGGGCCGGGGCGGGCCATGGAGCGCAGCGCCCCCGAGCACCGAGCGGCGGAGCGGGACGGGACAGGACTGAACGGGCCGGGACGGGTCTCGCCGGGCGCTCCGGTGCTGCTGCTGCTGCAGGAATGGCCACGGCCCGTCTGGCAGCACTGCCCCGGCACGGGCTGCAGCTCCTGCGCCGGGCGGGCGAGCGGCGGGGAGCCCCGCCGGGCAGGTAGGGATGTGCCGGGGAACGGGACGTGCGGGGTGTAGGGGAATGGGGGCTATAACGGATAGGAATTATAGGGGACAGGGGGCTGTGGATGAGAAGGAATAGGGGCTATAGGGGAAAAGCCTCTGGGGTTGGGGAGCTATAGGGCACAGAGGCTGCAGAAGGTGGAGACCATGTGTGATGGGCACCAGGGACTATAGGGCAGCTGTAGAGTGCTGTGGGTATTCAGCATGCAGGGATGGCATATTCATCTCGGTGTGTAACCCTTGGCTCCCCTAAAACCCCTCCAAAGTGGCAGAAGGCAGGCTGTATCCCCCGGATCTGCTTTGCTCCGCCTTGGGAGTGGGCCAGGGGCAGGGATGAACCCTGCACAGGAGGTGAAGGGAAGTGAATGCATGGCAAGGACTGAACTTTGGGCAGCAGCTCCATCCAGATTGCAGCAATGTGAAATGTATCAAATGGCTTCCCCATCCTCCTTCCCGGCTCTGACTTGCAGTCAGTGTCCCTGTCCCCCTGTGGTCCTGCAGCCCCCAGGGTGCTGGGTGACCCAGCAGGTCCAGGACACAAAGAAGCTCTGGGACTTGGGAGGTCAGGCCAGTTCTTTGCCTTGCGTTTCTTCAGTGCTGCCTCTTGGAGCAAGTTCATGTGAAAAAACAGTAATGGGAAGTACCTGGTTTTGGGAAAGGCTCTGAAGTTTTACCTGATATTCAAAGTAATAATTGTGGGGATGAATGACTTCCAGTGAGCAATTCCAAGAACCAAGTGGGGCACTCCTTATATTTTCACAGGCAGGGTTTGGGTGGGTTTTTTCAGCTGGTTTGACATTAGGAGTGAGGTGGTTGAAGCCACTTCATCATAGACATGTTAAGATTGCCTTCTCAGAATCTGTTCTTAGGAAACAGGATCAGAAGGGAAGCATGGCAGAGTTCACTGCAGTTCACGCCAGCCCAGTTGAAACTGAGGGACAGGAACACAAAGCCCTTGGAGAAAGAGACCATGTATTTAGAGAATAAACTCTTTCTAGTAATGTTTTAAAAAAAAGTTTATTAAATTCTGCTCCTAGGCTTGTTTATCCTTTTGGCAGGGAGAGTGCAGAGGGCAGAGAGCACAGTGGAAACAAAGCCAGAAAGTTGCTGCAGGAGGAGTCTGAAAATACTGGAAACTTAATCTCTCCTTAAACAAAAATAATAATTAAAAAAAAAGTAGTAAGTATCTGGTTAACTCTTTAGTAAATAGATTAAAGTGGAAGTGAGGACAGAGTGGAGTTAATTTTCACCACCTTTTAATTGCAGTCATTTTACAGAAAAGACCCAAAAGCTCTTGCTTTGGAGAGAGAAGCTCCTGGTAGATGTCCATGACCAAAGAACTGGCAGAATCTGTGAACCTAAGAATGAACTCTGTATTTAGGATGGTTCCCAAGCTCTGGGAAGGCAGAGCTTTTCCTGCAGGTGTAGAGGTGATGGTACCACAGGGCAGGTCTGTGTGCTTCACACTGCAAAGGGGACAGGAGGTTACACTGCCCTGTTTTCTCTTTCATCCCTTTTGATAATTTCTGTAGAGACTGGTAAAGAGTTAAAGTTGAAAACAGAGCTGCTTATCTTATGTCAACAACTCCAGACTGTTCATTGGGGCTGTTCAGCTCCTAGGGTTAGTCCAGAGTGCCTGCTTCAGTCTGATCATTTCTGCTTCCTGCCATCACACAGGAGAGCTCTGGGATTGCTGGGATTTGGCTGCTCTCCCGCCTTTTGCAGGGAAGAGGAGGAGGATGCATTTTCCCCAGATCTCTGGTGTCTTTCAGTTGGGCTGTGTTGCTGAACTTGAGGGTTCCGGAGTTTCGTGGGAGCAGCCTGTGGATGAGGCTGGCTTCTTTGCAGGCTGTCTTGCTGCTGAAACGTGCTGCTAACAAAAGGCATGTGCTCTCCAAAAGTCATGGTTTACAGTTTGTGCTGACACCCAAGAGCAAGCAGAGTTGTATTTGCTTTCTTTGGCTGAGTCAGGGAAATGAGAGCTGGTGTAATACCAGACCATTGGTCTTGTTTTATCTCCAGCAGCTCCAGATGCTTTATAGGAAGAGGTGAAGGGTGAATTACTTGTTTTCTGTAACAAAGGTGAACACAGAGATTATTTCTAAATCCTTTGGACTCTTTCTTTCTAGAGGTCTCTTGATACATTCTCTGAGATCAGATATAGACACTTGCTCCTGGCTGTAGGCAGGAGGGAGACCAGCCCTATGTGATTTCCAGCATGATGCTGCTGATAAGGGGCGTATCTTGTGTCTGCCTCCTTCATTCCATTCCTGACTCCCAACAGGCTGCTGTGTTTTATCTCATACCTTTCACTTCTGCCACTGTTGAAGTGATACAGAAATGCTGAAGCACAAGTGAATGGCAGACCAGAATTTGGGGAGCTCAGACCTGATGGCAGCTGAGAATTTTGCTTTAATGCATTTGAAGAAATTATGTGAGTTAGTGCTTTGAAAGGAGTCAATGACTCTGGGTCATAAGCATGAGCTGTCTTAGCCTTCTTAACCTCTAATTTCAGTGCTGCTGATACTTTCATTTGAAAATGTGAATGCTTGGGACCTCTGAGAGCAAGCTGTGCTCACAGTGTGAAATACAGCAGTATTTTCTTGGTATTTTTGAGCCTGTGGCTATGTAATGATATCTTTTACTGCTCTTTGATGCACTTTCATCTACATGTTTGGGGGTAGGGAGGAAGCCAAGCCATGAAACCTGGAGCTTTGTGTCTTCTTGCATTTAGTCTGGTTCTGAAAAGTCAGTGAAACCCTTTGGCTCTTCAGGTTTGGAAAATATTGAGACAGTAAGCCCAGAGAGCCTGGTCTGTGTAATGCTTTGCCAAGACATGACAGCGTAAGATGTTCCCCTTTGCACTGGCAATGTAGGGTTGTGCAAGTACCTCTTTGAAGGCTGACTGCAGAGAGTGGGAAACTGTTTCAGATGGACACTTTGGATTCTGATTGAATTTTCTCAATCTGAATTTCGTAGTATTTGTTCCCCTCTCCAATCTCTTTCTGTGATGGTCTTTTGTTCTTTATTTTTCCCAGTGCTGGGCTCCCAGAGCCCCCTGAGACGGTGCTGGGGGGAAGAGCTCTTGCACAATCGGGTCAGCAGCTGCTCCCTGCCCGCTCCAGCCCTTCCTGGGCAGGGAGGGACAGGCTCTGCTGACACTGCAGATTACTTGGCTTGAGGGAGATGTGAGTGTGGCTGGCCCCATTAAGCCTTCTAACAAACAGCCTGAGGGTTCCTCATCCACCCTCCTGAGCAACGACAGGGCACAGGGACTGCCCCAATCGCGGTTTCAACCAGCAAGTGGCTGTTGGTGGCTGCACTGGCTTTTACTGCTCTCCCAGGAGCATTCATCCTCCCCTTGCTTTAGGGAGAGTTTTTTCTACCTTTTATTTTATAGAACCTGTGTTTATAAAGGCCCTTCTTCAGAGCTTTCTTTCATCTTCTCATTTATCTACATGCTTTGCCCAAGAGTTTTCAAGCGACAAAAACTAGTTCAGTTTAGCATTTGTCCTCCCTCCTCCTCAGGCAGCCTTACAGCCTTGATGTAAGTTGCCCAAGAGCTCGGTGAACAGAGGCCGTGGGAATTTGCACAAACCTCCCTCTGCCAAAAAGCAGTGGGGGAAAAAGGTTCAGGTCATTCGCTTGTCTCTTGAAGCAATACTCCCCTGAGGGTAAAATCTAGTTCTTTGTTCTCTGGACATCACCTTTCACTCCACATAGGAGGTAACTCCATGCTCAGGGTTGTTTCTTGTGGGCAGGAAAGCAAATCTTTTGGGGCAGTAACACCAAGTCTTTGCAGAATATTGTTCCCATAGTAGACAGGCATTTAGGCCAAGCTATTTTTCATCTTTAAAGCAGAGATTTCCCCATTACACACTGAATTATATGTGGCCTGTGTACCCTACAAGTGTCCCTTAGCCCTGTGCCTCTGGGTTGTCTCTTAATGTTGGAATGGAGGAACTGAAGTCATGGAGGAAGGCAGACAGGAGATGAGGAGGGACAGAGGACATGGGGAGCTGCCTGGGGGGGAAGACAGCGTGGTGGGAGGTGGCTGCTGAAGCAGAGAGAGGCTTGTGGGAGATGGAGAGAGAAACCAAGGCAGGAACTGCAATGCTCAGATGGTCAGGAGCTGTTGTTTGAGGGGACATGGCTGCATTTCCAGTGATGACCAGACCTCAGGGAAAGCCATAGTGATTTTTAAATGATTTTCCCTATTACTCTGACCACATCTTCTCATTGCTGCATCTCTTGACTCATTGGTCTCTCCCTTGGCCTCCAGCACAATGTCCCAGTGCTCCTACCCAGCCTGGTTTACACTTCTCATATCCATCCCTGCTCCCCTCTTCCCAACGTGTCCCAGATTTGCAGTGGGGGCCATCTCCTCCCTGCTGTGGTATTGCCTCTGCACTTCTCCCCCCTCATCTGGCTGGCAGCTCCTCGTTTTATTGATGCTGTTTCAGTCCCATAAACTCTTTGCATTCCAGCTGTCAGAGATAGAACGAGTAGAGCTGCTCACTGTTGTAAACCCAGACCATTCCTTTGTAGACACCTCAGCTTCTCTGAACTCTTCTGAACAGTTTTCATTCTGCAGGATTAGACTCTTCTCTGCTGATTGTTTTGGAGACTGACCTCTTTAATTTTAATTCTTTCTTTCCCATTTGTTTGCTCTTTTCAGCCAGTTGGGAGAATTTATCTACCAACGGGTTTGGTTGTGTTACTTCACGGCTGTTTATACTTTCTGATGTTGCAGAAAGACCAAATCCAGTTGCCATCTCTCAGGGAGCTGCAGAGCCCCTATTCTGTCCAGGCATGCTGACGTGGCTGTGTAGTTTTCAGTGCAGGTGAATGATGGTAGGACCAGGCTGTGCCAGTTCTGCTGGGCTGGTGCAGGCTCCTTCCCCACCAGGTTTCCCATGGAGGCTCTGCCTGTTTGCCCACTGGTATAGACACACACATGCATGCCCTGGGGGTTCCAATGCTGTCCCAAGCCACTGCATAAGCTTTCCAAGTCCCCTTGGAAGTCCTCCTGATCTTGACCCACTGAAGCAGCTGCCTGTGGTTCCCACTGGTGCAGGAATGTGTATGAGGTATTCCCAATGTCTCCTCCAGATGGGGAGAACTGTATTGCAGGTTATATTAAACAGCCTCTTCTTTTCTTTTCCAGTGCCCTGCACACGAGGCTGCTCTCCCTGTCCCCCAGGGTGACCAACAGCTACATCCAGGGACCCACAGACATTCCCCTTCTTGACAAAACCGTGGGCCAGTGCCTGGAGGAGACTGTGGGGCGCTTTCCCGACCGCGAGGCCTTGGTCTTCTGCCGGGATGGCGTTCGGAAGACGTTTGCTCAGTTCAAAGAGGAGGTGAGTGCCTTGTTCCCCCCTCAGGGGAGTGGATGACAGCAGCATTTGTGATGGAGAAATGGGAAACAGTTTCATTGCTGAGCTCAGGACTGGGATGAGTTGCCTGTGGACCTTCATCCTGGTGCAGTGGGAGCAGCACGTTTCCCGCACACGCTGATGGGCATGTGCTGCCCTCATGCTCCTCAGAGCCTTGGGATAAAAGGGAGGAAGTGGCACATGCAAAATGCTAATAGCCCATAATGAACATTCAGCCTTAAAAACTATCACAATTACCTGATGGTTTATGAGCTGAGTCATGGTGTTTTTCTCTACTGGAGTAGACTCCACCTTCTGGATTAGTCACTTTGGCTGTCAGAGGTCCTGAGTGTGAGGAAGATTTTATCCAAGCAGGAAGGCAATGGAGGAAAGCCAAGGACCAGGGCTCAATGTCATATGCACAGATGTGTGTGGGTGTGTGCATATGCAAGTGTATGTTTCTCTGTTTTTGGAATGGAGGGACTAACTACCTAGAAAGTGTCTAATAAATGCACGGTAAGACCTTTGATAGGAAAGAATTGTTTGGTGGGTTTCTAGGCTTGCCATGGTTTTGGTCACATGGATTCACATAAACAAGATTAACTGCGTTCACCCTGATTTTAAGAAGTAGGCTGTAATTCAGAACTAAATCAAATTATTCCTCAAATTCATATCTCCTGCAAGGCAGATTTTATGAATTCATTTGAGAACAAAACTATAAAACCTTTCCTGAATGTCTCAAGAGTATTTATACATACTTTTGTGTACCAGAAACATGCTTGCCATCTTGCAAAATAAAGTAATTGTTAATGTAGTGGCTGAATTTGAGTTAACGAATCACAGAATTATTGATGTTGGAAAATGTTTCAAAGGCTGAGTCCAACCTTTGGCTAATCACAACGCTGTCAAGTAGGTCAGAGTGCTGAGTGCAACATCCAGTTGTTTCTTTAATGCCTCCAGAGACAGGGACTCCGACACCTCCCTGGGAAGTCTTTTCCAATATTTAATAACCTTTTCAGTGAAGAAATTCCTCCTGATGTCTAGCCTGACCCTAACCTGGTGCACTTTGTGGCCACTTCGTCTCATCCTTGTTCCCTGGGAACAGAGCTTTACTCCCACCTGGCTGCACCCTCCTGTCAAGGAGTTGTAGAGAGGAACAAGGTCCCCTCTGAGCCTCCTTTTCTCCAGGCTGAGCCCCTCCAGCTTCCCCAGTCACTCCCCACAGGATTTATGAGGACAGGAACCCAAAACTGGTCCAAAATCACTTGACAGAATTTTCTTCACCCAAATCCTTTTTGAAGTAAGTGCTACTTGGAAGGGAGTCAGATCCTACAGTGTGGATGGGCCCAGCATATGTATAAGGCTTGGTCCTGTGTGGAATTGGTAAGGAAGTTGGCAATAGTCTTTGGGCAAGAAGTAACTTGCAACAACATAATTGCCTATTTTGATTTCCTTCTTGCTTTGTTGTATTGTTCCAGGTTTGTTATTTTTATGCTTTCAGTCAACCTGCTGAGCAGGAGCTGGTCTGTGCTCCAGGCTCAGAAGCTGCTGCAGCCATGGCCTGATGGACTGTTCTGGGCAGACACAGTCTGTTGCATTTCAGTTACAGAGATGATGCTTTTTCTCTAGAAAGCAGTGCCTGGAGACCAATATCCCCCACTGAATCCTATGTATGATCCTCAGGGCTCTTGTATTGTATTTTTCAGGTGGACCAAGCAGCAGCTGGACTTCTGGCCCTTGGCCTGAGGAAGGGAGACCGGCTGGGGATGTGGGGACCCAATAAATACGAGTGGGTTCTCATGCAGTTTGCAACTGCCCAGGCAGGAATCATCCTGGTAAGGAGTTTGCTGTGTCTGGGTTCTAGCAATCCATTGGGAAAGGAAATAGAGACAAAGAAGCAGTAGGGAGTACTGGAGAATAAAGTTTGTTTGTCTTTTTTTCCATGCTGTTACCTGGCGTGTCATCTGTAGCTGAGTCAAGTATTTGAGGAAGATCTGTGCAGCTCTCTGCATCTTCCTCCTCCACTCTGTAGGGAAGCAGGCTGCAGAGGGAGGAACAGCAAAAAGTGCTTGCAACAGCTGTTAACAGGAGATGTGCTTTTCTCTACAGGACCATTTTTATGTGGGGCGTTGCTGTCCTAACCAGTTACCAGCTGGTTAGATCCCTTTGAAATGCATTGCTCCATGGAACAAAGGCTCGATTAAAAGTCTAGTCCAGGCTGCATATCCCTAAAAGCCAATTTTCATTTGACAGCATGACCAAAATGCACCTTATTTGTGCTCTGTGTTGAGGTCTGTACCCTGCCTTCTGCTCCATTTCCTCCATCCTGGTTCATTCCAGTGTCTGCAGGAACAGGGTGGAAGAGTGTGGGTCAGTTAGGACCCTGTGGGTGAACTTAACTCCAGTGGCCACTCTGTGGAGAGCTGGGTAGAAGGAGGTGTTATCATGACTGTCCATCAAGATACTGACTTGCACAAGAGTTTTGATCTAGTTTAGTGGATTGGATCAGCTGGATAAACTCCTGTGAGACAGGAGGTCAGCTTTCTGTTCCTGAAGCTCTGTTTTGACTATGTGACCTCACATAAATCTCTTTTCCAATTGTTTTCTTTCACACAAACTCAGAATTCAGATATATTTTCTGTGAATGTGGAATCCCTGTGGTGGTGAGCTTTTAGCTCTGTGTTGGAGGAGAGGCTTTGAGTGTAGCTTAACCCTGGAGGAAGTTTTCTGGTGGAATCTGTGCTAGGGGGGAGGGTGTTCAAGGCAAGAAGGTGATCAAATTCTTGTTTCTTGCTCTTCAGGTGTCTGTGAATCCAGCCTACCAGGCCTCTGAGCTGGAGTTTGTGCTCAGGAAGGTTCGTATGGCATGAACTGTCTGTTGAAGGGGACATGGTGCAGATGAGCTGCTCAAGATTTGGGTGTATGGGAAGAGCTGGCTGGAGGGCAGGGCTGGTGTTGGATGTGTAGAGGGGATGAAGCTGAAATTCAGTGGCCACATTTCTTGCTGTTCCCTGTGGCTGCTGGAAAACTGCTGTCTGATGGAAACTGCTCTATCCTTCTCATCCCTCTCTCTCTGCTAACAGCCAGGTACTGCCAGTACTACCCCAACCCAACCACCCCTGTCAGCAATCATTTAGCAGGGAATGAGGGAAAAAATGCAGGACTTGATATCTCCTCTTTGCCCCTCCTGCTTAGGGCAAAAATCACCATCTGGGATCTCAACCTTGAAAGCAGAACCTCAGAAAGGACCTCATTTTAGACTCAGAGTGGACCAGTCTGCTTGGTAGCTTCGTTTCTCCTTCCCAGGTTTGTCTGAGGCTGTCTGGCCTTGGATTTAAGCTGGTTTAAGTCCTAGGTATTGCCACTGTTTAACATCTCTCTGCTGTCTGATCCTGCCACCTCCTCTACCCTTGAATACCTGCCTGGGTCTGAGTTTGTGAAGTGCAGATTAATTTAAACTGTTCAGGCTCCCTTGCTCAAATAATGAGGAATTCAGGTTATTAAACACTCGATGGCTAAAAATCAAGATTAAGCAGCTCATTTTTTCACTGTGGTTTGTTCAGCTGTAAAGGCTGGTATTAGAAGAGAGGGGGACACGTCTGAATGTTCCCAGCACCATCCAAATTAGTTTTACCTAGAAAGTGGAAAATTTTTAGCAGATTTCTTTTGTATCTCTGTAACTCAGTAATGGGTTGTTGGGCTGCGATTTGAATTCTTGTTTCATACTTCATTTAATCCTCTCAGCAGTCCTGCTGGTCACTCCTGTTCTCATGCATTGGGGTTAAACCCAGGGCTGCAGTGGAGCACCATCTCTTCCAGGGTGGGTGTCCTTGGGCTTCTCTGTCCTCCTGGAATGTGCTTCTGTCTTGCCCTTCCAGGTTTGCCAGTACTCCCAGCTTTATTATGCACCTTTGACACTGGGATCTCTGGAGCTCCTCACCAGCCTAAGGATTTGCTTGTTTATTTGCATAACAAAATTCCTGAAGACTTTAGGGCTTTTCCTGTTGGATCCCGTCCATCTGTGCAGTCCAGTTGGTATATGTGGAAATATGTGTGGAATAACCATTCCTTGGAGCCCTACTGTACTTCCAGGGCTTTGTAAAAACAAACTGATGACGAGTTTTCATATTTTATGTTCTTTGAAGACAGGTCTGCTGCCATCCAGGTTGAGACCAAGTGGGAGAGGCCAACCAGAGACTCTTATCTTGTACAGCCCTTCAATCAGCCCTCCTCTCCCCAAACAGCATCTGCTTTTCAGAGCTAGTTCAACCAGAATTGTAGTTAGAACGAGTTAGTAGAAAGAAGTTGCAGAGGCCCAAAACAGCCTCAGTCCCCTGGGTTCTGGGCAGCCTGTTCCAGAAAACAGAGCAAATGTTTATCTTCCTTTCTGACAAAACCCAGAGGGTACTTACAAATAGTTTATTGGCATAGCCTTTGTCTCCTTATTTCCCAGACCCTGGGAAAATAATGAGAACAGCTGAGTAAATCATTTATGTAAATAGTTTATTGGACACAAATGCATTTTTTTGGAAGATGAAAACAGTTTGCAAATCTGGGTCAAATTCAGCGAATATCTGCTGAAAAAGAAATGAAAGTTCTTGGAGTAATTAAAGTGTTTTGTTTTGGGATTATGTAAATGTAAGGGTTGAATGAAAAATGTTTTCATTTTCAAAATAGCTAGTGCTTTAAAAAGAGGTGGAAAAATCTTGGGAGAAGGAATATCTCAAAAAAAATTCCACAAAAAAATCTTGGCTTGATCTTAGAGGCAGATTTTAGAAATCCTTGTTTTTCCAAATTTCCTCAAAAATCCTCGTTCCAGATCAACACAAATTAATTTGTTTTAACTTTATTTATTTATTCATATTTTGGGACTGGGCTTTTTGTTAGAGTTGAGACTCATAATCTGAAAAATCAGTTGTTTGCCTTGTCCTCACAACAAAGAGTGTCGATCCTGGGCAAGGAGGGAACTTTAGGCTGCAGCTCTGCTTTCTTGACCAGCAAAAATCATCCTGAATCCAGCACTGGGGAGGAGCAAAGCACTGGCTGCACAGCTGGATCCAGACTTGGGGTGCTGGGTGTGCAGTGACAGCACAGCACTGCTTTTGGAGGGTTTTAGGACTGCACAGATGTAAGGGCTCATTTGCTTTGGTCCTTGGAGAACCTGCCTGTTCCTGTATTGGTGGTGGCTGCTCTTTATCATGTCCTGACCATCAGTCCAACATGACACTTCATGAGTTTCTGTCTCCCTTCACAGGTTGGCTGTAAGGCACTGGTGTTCCCCACTCAATTTAAAACACAGAAATACTATGATATTCTAAAGCAGTCATGTCCCGAGCTAGAAAAATCCAGTCCAGGGGGAATAAAGAGCAAAAGGTGAGTTAGGAACATCTGGTGTCTTTGCACTGACCTCACAGCCATGTCCTGCCTTGTGTCCCCTCAGCTGCACAACACAGGCTTTGCTGAAGAAGGACCCACAGGAGGTTTTATCTGAAGAGAACAAGTTAGGCTGGGCCAGAGGTTTGCCCTGACCAGTGTGTGCCTGTTTGGGCACTTTTCTCCTTGTTCTGTTATCGTTGATGGCATTTTTCTCTCTGCCAGGCTACCCGACTTATCCATTGTCATCATGTGTGACTCCAAGCTGCCTGGCACCTTCCACATGGATGAAGTGATGCAGGCTGGGGACAGCAGCCACGTGAAGCAGCTCAGGGCTGTGCAGCAGACCCTGTCCTGCAATGAGCCCATCAACATCCAGTTCACTTCGGTAGGTGTCCTGCCAGCTCCATGCCCTGGGGTTGGGTTCCTCCCTGGGGACATGAGGGAAGATGTGTGCAATGCCACACATCATATTTTCTTCCTGTTTCGCTCTGAGACCGTGCTTCAAGCTTCTGCAGTAGGATGGATAAACTGTTCTAACATTCCCCCTTCTTCCATTCTTTATGTTCAGCCCTTTGTCAAGGGCTGATGGAGATGAGACAGTGCCAGGTGAATTCAGCTGTTCAGCTGAAATTGGGCTATTTTTTGGGATTCAGGTGCTGTTAAAGAAGTAAAAACAGTCTCCCAGGTCTGATGGGAGAAAAAAGTGCAAGATCATCCCAGAGTCTGAGGAATCTCCCTGGAGATTCCCTGGGGAATCTCCCTTGAGCTCATCCTCAGAAAAGGTGGTGGTATTGCATAAATGCCCTGTGTCTTCCAGGGGACAACAGGAAGCCCCAAAGGAGCCACGCTGTCCCACAGGAACATTGTGAATAATGCCTACCTGGTTGGCCTGAGGCTGGGGATCAGAGGCCAGGTGGGTTTGGTGGGAACAGGGTTTGGGGAGGTTCTGCTGCAACAGAGGGACCACGTGTGGGGAATGCTGGTGTTTACTCAGTGGAGGGCAGGAAGTTGTGCTGCAAATGACATTGAGGGATATTAATGCAGAACATTTTGCATTTCAATAGAGTTCATTGATGTTTCATTTTAGTTTCATGTGAAGCTTTTTTTTAGGCAAAAAAGCTATCTTTTTATGGGGGAAAAACATGAAATTAATCACTTTTCATTTTGGTGAATGCTTATTTCAAATAATTACAAGACTCTGGATGTTAGCTTTGAATTCTGTTGAATGAGGTTTTAATTTGATTTACATGACTTTGTTTCATGTCATGTTTACAGTCTTATAACTCTTATCAGGGTATGACCTCTCTATTTGTGGTTTATTTTAAAAATTGTTAAAGACAAATATTTTCTTTTGAAGTTCTGAAGTACTTATTTCAAACATACCAGCTTTGATCCAGAGAATAGATGGGTTGTTTCAATCAGTCTTCAGAGCCTTTGGTGATTTTAAGAAAAAAAAGTAAAATGAATAGCTTGTGCCAAGTCCTGCATATTTCATTCCTCCCACAGCCCTCCCATTCCTCTCTTCTGGCATATAATGTGTAAGCAGTACCAGACCAAGGAGCCCAGCAAAGAAGAGACATGGCAAAATTACAGGATGAAATGTTGACATAAAAACTTCCCAAACTGATTTTTATTAAAGGCAGGACGTGCCAGTTGTATTTTCACCTAACAGGAACGCAGCGGAATGCCAGATTTCCAGCTGAGTGGATCAGGAAAAACGCCTCTGCTCAGATCTTTGCTGTTTAGGAGGGAGATGGGCTGGACACGCACTGGGAGGTCTCCTCTGCTCACTGTTGTCTGGTTGATCCCAGGAGAGTCGCTGTGGGCTCCCTGCTCCTCTGTACCACTGCCTGGCCTCGGTGGGAGGCTGCATGGTGATGGCTCTGCACGGCTCCTCCTGCATCTTCTCGTCACCCAGCTTTGAGGGCAGGGCTGCGCTGGAGGCCGTGTCCCGAGAGAAGTGAGAGCAGTTCTTGGCCTTGTGCTCTGCTTCTTCCCTTCCTTCCCACCATGGGGGAGGCAGATTTGCTGCTGCGCTCAGTTGCATCGGCACTTCAGGAACCAAAGTCTGCTGTGCTTGGGAGTGTGCCACCCTTCTCCTGAAATTAAGGGATCCTTCCTGTCACCACAGGGCTTTGGGAAGCATAGTGGTGTCTTGGTTTGCTGTGGCTGCTGTGTTTTCCCATCTGAACACCTGCCCTCCTTTTCCAAATCCAGCTCTGCTGCTGGGATAGTTGTGTTTCCATGTTGTTCCTCGCTTTTAGCTTGGGAGATAAGAGCTGTTGCTGTGTCTGCATCATACACGTACATGTCTATATTTCATGCACATGTACGTCTGTGTGTGCTGGTGAGCAGCACACCTGCTGTGCCTGCCTCTGCTGCTGCTCTGCAACCCCAGATGGGACAGGATGGGATGGGTGCTGAGCTGGGGCTGCCCCCAGTTTCCACCTCTGCAGCTTTGCCTTTTTTTCCCCTTCTTCCTCAAGGTGCTCCTTCCTCCTTGGCACACCCACCATGTTCATAGACATGCTTTCCCAGCCGGACTTTGACTCCTATGACCTGTCATCTCTCAGGGGAGGTAAGTCCCAGAACTCAAATGGAAAAATCCTGAGAACCAGGATATTCCTGGTTCCCTGCTAGGAGGCTGTGTTTAGTTTTGTGAGCAAACGTCTCTTCTGGTGGGAAGAATTTAGTTGCATGAGCCTTGTGTTTCCCCTCTTAATTTGATGCTACATTTCCTTTGGGAAATCATTATGTATTTTAGGACTCCTTCATCTGAAGGCAGTCTAGGGAAGGACCTTTCTATTTTAGCTGCAAGGGGAGTTGTCAGGAATAGCCTGATTTTCCTCAACTCCTGTCTCTCCAACCACCACCGTGTGGCAGCAGATGCTTTCTGTGTCTCTGGCTAGTGCAGTCCCTAAAGCAGAGCCAAGCTCAGACTTCTTTTTCAGAGCTGAAGTTTCCTGCCTGTTTCTGAAGTCCAGTCCATCCGTGTGCTGGAGCTTCCTCTCTTGTCACAGCCCACCTTGGAAATAGCTGAGCAGACCACCAGTCCTTTTGAGGCAATAATAATATGGAGAGAAGGTGGTGCTGGAGCAAAAGGAAATATTTTAGCAAGTTACCTAATCATCTCTGCTATGTGCAAAGTGGTCCTGTCTCATCCCGTTCCCCACCAAAGCCCAAATATTACCCCACTTTTGCTCTGTCATCCTAGGTTGGAACAGGTGGCAGTGGGGTCTACCCTCTGCCAAAAGGGCTGCTTTGTGCAAGACAAGAGGAAAGATTTTTGGGTTTATGGTGATGATTGATGAGAGTTGTAGTCCCATTATAAAACTGCCTCTTTCTGCTCTGAATATTTCCATTTTTGGACAGCCACAGGTTGCACTAGGTTTGCGTTACAGAGTTTATTTTCCTGTTGAGAAAGGGAAATTTGCCTTGCTGAAGCCTTTGCTTCTAGAACAACCAGGACCTATATAAAAAGATTTAGGAAGCATTTTGACAAGAATCAGCGTATCCCACAGGTCTTGTCAGCATTCAATTTGGGAGTGCAGAGCCATTTGAGGCACCACTGCTGGGAATAAATAGCTGGTTCCAAGGTCTTTTCCTCTTTCTTCCAGGAATTATTGGAGGTTCCCCTGCTCCCCCTGAGATTCTGAGGGCAATTATCACCAAGATGCACATGCCAGAAATTGTGGTGAGTTGTGGTTGCTGTGACCAGAGCTGCAGGGGGTGTTTGTCATGGTGAGAGGCCGATTTTGGGTGTCTCTGGACCACAGTGGTGCTGGGTGGTCCTGGAGCTGCTGGGATCAGGCTGAGGAAGGAAGGCTTGGAGGAGCTGGAGGACAGAGGTGGGGATTCTGCCTGGTTGCTGCTGAGGTATCTGGGGAGGAAGCTTTGGAAGAGGACAAGGCATCACATTCAGTGTCACTAAGTGAAATTCTGTTGGTCATTTCAAAACTTTTGCTGACATTCAGTTGTACACGCTGCCAGGATTATGATGGCAGAGGCAGTGCTGGTTCATGTTGGTGTGGATGGGTGTTTGTATTCCTCTTGCTGTGGAGCTCTCGAGTTTCTTTGCCCATCCTGGATTTCCTGTGGATGTAAAATGTCATTGCATGGTTTTTATTGTGTCTGAGTCAGGTCTTGGGAGTGGTGCCATCCACATGTGCAGCACCAAATGCTGCATTGCCAGGAGGGCAGTGTGTGCTGGGCCACGTGTCCTGCTGCTCCACTGCATGTCCCACCACCCTGGGCCTGTCTAAGAGCCACCAGCAGATGGGGGACAGGCCACTAGCAAGGGGGTCAGTGGCCCTCCAGCAGACACATTTCCTAGGTATGTCCTGCCATCTGCATGCCATTGGCTGAGCTAGAAAAGGACTATTTTGTTCTATCCTGAAGGAAATTGATTTGGTGCCATGCTGCTTCCCAAGGCTGAGGACGCAGCCAGTTGTGATGGATGAACATGTGGGTCTGGGAGTCAGATTAGGCTGTTGTTGGCAGACCCCGACTGCACCAGCACCAGAGTTTTACAGGGACAGCTCTGTGCTCTGCCACAGACCAGGGGAATCCAGGGCATCCGTGCTGAAGCTGTCCTGGATGCAGCCAGGCTTTTTTTCTGGATGTGATGCTCTTAATGCTGAGCCGGAAACACCCGGGACAGCCTTTGTACTGCTGCTTGAACTCTGTCAGGTGACAGCTACCTATTTTTATAGTAAGCTTGAGTTTGGCCTCACAAAATATTTTCAAGCATTACTGTGAGAGCCCAGGACTCATTAGGTGTCACATGTTCCTGTTTTGTAGCAAGAGAAATAATAAAACCCTCCCAAACAGTTGCTCTGCCCATGGGATAAAGAGGATTAAGTCTATATTTGTGCCACTGGTCTCATGTTACTCCTGATCCCTCCAGCCCTCAGACAGACACACAGAGACTTGTTGATTTCATCTTTGCAGCAAGAGCTTTATACAGAAGATGTACATAAGAAAATATACAATTCGATTTCTATATAGGAGGCAGAGGAGTTTTCACCCTCTTAAGGTCATTTACACTGTTACAGAGGAATAAATAGACATATATTTATATAACTCTTTAGGATTAAAAAACATAGTTGAGTTGCAACTGTGGCATTGTAATAGCTGTGACAATAAACCACAGTCATCCTGGTGTCCTGCTAGATCCTCGAGTGTGGGTGGGAAGGAGAGGAGGGCTGCCTGAGCCAACTGCACCATGCACTCCTTCTCATCTTGGACATCTTGGTGACCCTACAGAGTGGGAGGGAATCCAGTCTTCAGATGGCTCCAGTTCTGGAGGTTCCCAGCATTGCCTCCCTTAAAGGATTTCTGGCCAATTTTGGGAGATTGCTGCCTCAGGGCCACCGGCTGTTGGTCACTGCTTCACCTGTCCCCTCAGCCCTGGCCTGCAGGGATCCCCTCTGTGGGAAGGCAGGGGAGGCTCTTTGCTTGGGTTGGGACCAATTTTCCTTATCAAGCAGCTGGGGGAGGGATGCTCCCACCTCCCCATTTGCTCCCTCTCCTCTGGAATGGGGGAGAGCGACCAGCTGGTTGATCAGGGATGTGGCTTATGTTTCTTCTGGGGAAGATGACTGTGTTTTACTGGCAGGATCTAGCTTAGCTTGTCTTAGTATGGTCATGCATAGTTTAGTTTTTAAAAAGGCCTCTTTTAAAATACATAGATGTTGGAAAAGATTGTAGAAGGTGGATTCCATCCTTGTGATCAGCAGAGAAGCGGGGATTCAGAGGAGGCTGCAGGTGTTCAGATATATCAGAAGTGTTTCCTGACTGGTAGGAGAAGTTCAAGGAAGGACTCAGAAGTCAGTAGTTTTCTGATGGTTGAAGTGACCGGTCACCAGGACGGGCCATGCTGGAGCCTGCTAGCATTAAAAAAGAGAGAAGGACACATCTTTAAGGGGATTTTTCCAGCAGAGCAGTAAACTTGTAACATTTATCTATTTTTAAATCAGTGGGTGAAGCCCATACTTGAAAGTGAAGAGTGTGGACTTCCCACAACAGAGGAAATGGGTTAGTCCTGTCCCTGAGCTACTCTGCCAACTCTCTGGGTGACTCCTGAGGATCTTACCCAAAGTGCTGGTGGTCAGGGAGCACTTTCTTGGCAAAGGAAGGAAACCCAGAGCAAAATTTTCAAGAGTGGTGGACTATTTTGATGCCCTGATACTGAAAATCCAGGGCAGATGTAGTTTTAGAAACCATCAAGCAGCTTTTCATCTTAAATGTAGGCAGTGACCCAGACAGTCCTCATCCCTGAAATACAGACCCTGTATCTGACAGCTGCCTGGCTCTCAAGAGGTCCATGATGAAGTCAGAGGTACTTTCATAAAATTCACACTCACCACACTGGAGTGGGTTTGTGTACCTGCATTTTGGCACTGACACCTGAAGGCACTGAGCTTTGTCTTCTGCAAGACTGGAATAAATACTTTCCTATTTCATTAGCATTTGTAAACCTGTTTGAGGGAGCTGGATGGAAAGTGCTACAGAAAAAAACCCAGGTATTATTGTCATGGTTTTCTTACTGTCACCATGGAGGAGTGAACTGGGATTGAGTTCAGGCAGGGAAAGAAGATTAAGAAGGGTCAGACCTGTAAATAAACTATGTTTAAGTACTGTGGTCTAGAAAACTGAAGTTTTTCCATGCTTAGAGAAGAACTTTTCCTGCCCTGTATGGAATGACTGGTATTTCCATCCCTAATCCATAAAACCCTCTGGCACTACAAGAGAAATAACTACTTTAAAAAGGCACAGAGCAACTGGCATAATCCCTGACATTTTGGTCATAAATTTCCTTTCTCCATCCTGTTGTGCATATCCTTAGTGAAGTGGGGATCAAATGGCCATAGCATGGCACAATGACCACCTCTGTTCATACAATGCAGTGCAGGATCACTGCACTTTCCTTAGCAAATGAGCAAAGGTCCCTTTCCCAAGAGCTTACAAACTCGCAGGCTCATTCAAAGTCCTCTGGAAACTACAAACACCAGACCTGTTTCTGGGATGGGAAAAAGTAAAATGCTTGGGGTGGAGTGATGACAGTTGTGGCTTTTTTGTTCCTCTGCAGGCTGAACTTAATACCCCTGATAGTTTCCAGCTGTGGAAGGTGTCTGTGTGATCAGTTTTCACGGTTGGTGTTTGCCTTGGTAGCTGTCAGCAGGAGCTCATTGCTGGAGGGGAAGGCAGCCTGGTCTCTGAATCATGTCCTGGCCCAGGACACCTTACCCAAAGAATATTTGCTGTCTTGAACCTCCCTCCTCTGGGACACTAATTTGAAGGCAACAGCCATTGTTTTTAAATATCTGACTGTCTTGGAGGGAACTGTAGGTGCGGAGAGGGAATTGCTGGATCAAGAGCTGCTCCTGAGGGAAGATACCTACTTCCCTATGGGCTGGGCAGTCTGGGGCAAGACTTCCCAGCAATGCCCTGCCCTGGATTTCACATCAGACATGGAGGACCTTTATAGGGTAAAGGGCTGAGCACCTCCAGTTGGTTAGAAAAGTAGAGCTTATGTGGTCCCAGCTCAGGGTAAGAGTCAGCTCAATCCACCCTTGTTTTGATGTATTGTGTTTATTCCTTTTGCATAACAGTTATATCTTGACTTGATATGTAGCTTTGCTGTTAAGACAGGGTGCATGCCACCATAGTGCCTGAAGCATGATTGGGGCTTAAACCCTGTTACACTGTAGGGCTTTTGGTTTTTTTCCTAATGTACGATTGCTGCAAAAGGAGATTAAGCTTTTCCCTCGTTGCAATAGAAGCTCTGAAGATTTCAGAGTTATTCTGTGTGTATTTTCAGGATCCTTACTTCTCTATTTCATCTTTATTTACATGTTTTGCTCTTACTTTCTGCCCCAGGCCTGTCTTTAGCCCTATGTTTGTTTCACAGAGTTGACTCCATCCCTGATGCTACGGGCAGGTTCTCTGCTGTGGGAGCTCAGGGAGCCAGGAGATGGAGCAGCTGTGAGCAGAGACATCTGTGGGTGGATGGATGAGCTGCCCTAAGCCAAACCCTGGTGGCATTTAAGACTGATGCCACAAAAGGTGCTGGGGCTTCTGGTGCAACCAAAAGGGAACCATCTTACGTGTTTAATGGCGGCTCCCCTTCCTGGACCTCTTGGTGGGCAGCTTGCAGGAGCGCAGGGCCGGGGTGTCCCTGATGGGCTGTCCCCGGTACTGGGCTGGTGTGGAGCAGGAGTCCTCAGCACGGGTGCGGTTCCCCTTCAGCCACCTGGGACACGGGGAGAAAGGGAGAGAGGAGCTTGAAAAAGGGACAAACCACGAACAGCAGAGGGAAGTGTGGGGAGAAAGCTGCTGAGTGTGACAGCAGTGTGCTGGCACAGCACGGGGGAGCCAAGGAGAGCCCGGGCAGCCTGGGGGTGACGGTGCCGTACTTGCGCAGAGGTGCCAGCTGGCAGTTGCAGTGCCAGGGGTTCCTGGAGATCGTCAGCGTCTCCATCTTGTCCAGAGGGAAGTTTCGGGGCAGCTGGGTGAGCCGGTTGTTCTCCAGGTGGGCGGTTTTCAGCCCGGTCACACCGGCAAACGCGTTGTCTGCAAACTGAAGCGCAAAGGTTTGTGGTGAGGGACGTGGGGTTGGGGAATGGGGACTCCAAACCTGAGGGTTCTGTTCCAGACTTGGAGTGTCATAAGAACAAGGCACTGGGACGTTGCCTAGAGAGGTTGTGAGTGTGCCATTCATGGAAAAGTGTTCAAGGCTTCAAGGCCAGGTGGGACAGGGCTTGGAGCAACCTGGTGTCCTTGCCCATGTCAGGGGGCTTTGGAAAGGGATGACCTTTAATTCCCCTTCCAACCCAGACTGTTCTATCATTCTGTGAAGCATGGAGAGAGCAGGAGAAGAAGCTGTGAACAGGAAGCTGGCTTGCTGGAAGCTCTGTACACTTGAGAGGCAGCGGGCTGGCGGGCTCATGGGTGATGGGATCTCTTACAAGGAGAGCTATGTCCCAAATCCATGTGGGATTGTCTTTGCAGCCACATCCCTAAACAAATTGAAGTCTGGCAACCCTTTTTATTTTTAAGCCATACTTCTCCATTCTAAATGAAGATATTTTCTGGTATATTCCTTTCTAAAGCTGGAAATCCTCCCAAGGCTTGTTGCCTTGCCTATCCTGGAGTGACTGAAGGAGGGAGTGTTTGTGGCCTATGAAGGGGCTGTAGACTTTGGCAGTGCCTGATGGCTCTGAGTGGAAAGTTACACTTGGCCTCTGAGCAATGCAGAAATACAGATGGGTTTCCAGAACCTCAGCCTCCTCCATTTTTTCCTCATTTCCAGTGGGATGTTTTTGCAAGGGATGCTGTAAAATTTGTGTTTTCTTGGTTGACAGGGAGGCTTTAAGGTAGAGCCTCCCTTAAGAAAGCTGCCAAAAAGCAAGAGAGGTTGTAGACCTGACTCTGCAGCCCTCTCCTCTGTTCCCTGAGGCCTCATCCCTAACATTTTTCATGGTAACTCAAGTTGGAAAGTTGTTGAAAGCAAACCCCTCAACAGGAACTTCCATGGCAGTGATGGATTGGAGAGGGGCTCCCTGACAAAGCACAAAGCTCTTCTTGGCTATGCCAAACCATTTCTCCCCCCTCTCAAAGTGGAGGGAAAGCTTTCTCCAAAGGTTGGAGAGGACATTCACTAGATCTTCCCAAAGTCTCCCAGCCCCAGGACCTGTGCTCCCATTTCTGAATAGAGGCTTGCACTTCTCGTGGACCATCAGGGCATGTTCATGCTTTCTAAGCTGAAAAGCTTGACAGAGGAAATGCACTATTTTAAGCCGTGAACTTTCATCATCTTCCAAATTAAGCATTGCTGGATGGGATTAGAGCTTAGCTAGGAGACTCCCAGATCCCTGTAGCTGTTGGACAGTCAGCCCTGCTGGCCTTCTCCAAAAAAACTGAGCTGACCTGGGAAGGCTGGCCTGTGCTGATGGTGGAGCTGCTCTCAGGGGTTCTGGCATGGCGTGCAGAGGGCTGGGAAGGTTGGACAGTGGTGTTACTGTCTCAGCTGCTCATTCCTCTCCCAGCCCCATGAGGAGAGTTCACATCTGCTGCTCACAGCTGCCGAGCCGCCTGCCAGAGCGTGTCTTTGGGAAGAAAAGGGTGATTTTTATCCCTTATTTAAATGGAGGATTACTGCTGTTATTTTACACTGAATATGCAGACAGGGGGGCTTGTCTCATGTTGAGGTACAAGGAGGGTCCTGGCCTGTGCAGCACAGCCCTGTGGGGTCTGCTGTGGGTCTGTAATGCTGGGGGGAATGGGACCTCTGTGCTGGAGCCTGAGGGCTGCCCTTCCTTTTGCTCAAATGTAATTTAGGCTGGGATAGAACTGCATGGGTTTACACTTGATCAGCTCAAAAATCTTGCAGCCGTGCAGGGAAGAGCTAAGGACAGTGTGTTTGTGAAGGAGAAAGAGCTGCAGTCAAGATCCTGGCAGCACTTAGAGCGTTTGGTGGTGATTTCCTGGATCATGCAGCCTCTGTGATTAGATGTCTCTCAGCAGTGCAAAGTTCACACGTGGGCTGTTTGGGTATGAGGCCTTTGAGGATTTGAAGGGAAAATGCTGAGCTGGAAGCTTTGTATTTGCAAGCCCTAAAGCTGCAGAAGCCACCCCTATTAGTGCTGATCTCATAAACTGATGTCCTGTTGGGCTGCTGGGGAAGTAAAGGAGGCACTGGCTGCACAAGAGTGTTTTAAGTGCCTGTCCACAGGTGGTCACTGTAAAAAAAAGTCCTTTTTGCTGGCCAGAATTGTTAACCATTGCTTCTTGGCCAAACCAAGGATGCTTGTTTCCCTGGAACACCCCAGAGTCTAATTTCTTCAACATGCACCTTGGGACTCTGATATCTCTAGCTGGTACAACATTTTGTTGCAATATTTGACTGAAAGTGCCTTAGAACTGAGTCTACAGAAGTGTTGTCACAGCACATCTAAGGTCTTGTCTAGTAAGGTCAATAGATCCTTTTCAAATGTTAAATTTGCTCAGTCCCATACTGGAGAGGTTAATGCTCAGAGTGGACAAGGGCTTAAATACCAAAGTATTACTGAACTGGTTTAGTTAGTGGGGTTCTGCACCTGGACAAGCTGTAATTCCAGCTTTTGAGCTTTTTGGGATGTTATATGCCTTTGAAAACTCTGGTTTGATGCATTTCTTGTAGCTTTCATGTGATCTGCTCATCCCTGTGTGACTGAGTTGTGAAGGAATTCTCTTTTTCAGCACATCTTCCTGCATGTGGTGGGTGTTGCTTTGCCACACAGTCCCAGCCTGCCTCACCTGGATGCTCTTTGGGCTTCCTGGCAAAGCATCATCCCAGAGAGAACTGTTCTGTTCTGCCTGCAGCACCCTCCTTTTCCAGCCACGGGGGATTCATCCCGGACATCAGGCTGCATCAGGATGCTGGGCTGGGTTCTGCAGCACTGCCTGGCTTTTCAAAGGTCCTAACACAAGTGATTCCCTGAGTGTGATGCTCCTGCCTGTGGATCCTGCTTTCTCAGAGTAAAAGGAGGGGGTTGTGTTGCCCTTCAGGATACCTGAATGTCCCTCCTCCCCTCCAGTGGGAACAGGGCTCCTTTGTAAGATGCTGCAAGAGTTCCTTTTGAGAGAGCATCAATAAACAAACCTTTCTTTGTAACGTGTCAGGTTGGGAGGCAGCGGGGAAGTGAAGGTCTGTACCCCAACCTGTCTGCAAGGCAGGGGTAAGAAACCAGGACTATCCAGAGCCCCTCCAAGGAGGCTCCCTCTCCTGACCTACAGCAGGTACTTGGGCTGGGCAAAGGAGGTAGAGCAGTTCAGCTCTGCAAGGTGCCCTCCACTACGAGGGACATGCTCACCTCCCATCCCTCACCTTGTTTCTGGGAGTGTGGAAGGTTCCAAATTGTCCTGGAGCATCCCAGACACCTTTCTCAGTGTCTGGTGTCACCTCCAGCTTGGGAGGGAATGCACTGCCTTGCATCCATCCAGAGGGATAAATCAACTCCAGATAATTTGGTTTTGCATTAATAACTCAACAGAGGGGTGGAGTGCTCCCTCTCATCCCTCACTTCAGCCACGTCAGGGTGTTGTCAGTGCCTTGCTGCCTGCAGAGCCTGCAGACCTGCATCTCCCCTCTCCTCTGCAAGGGAGGGACAGCAAACCAAGCGCTTTGTAAAGGGGAAGAAAACCGAGCCCCATGTTTCTGATCTGGAGCAAGTGGAAAGAGAAAGGACTCACCTTCTTCAGTTTCATGTTGTCCAGGTGGAGTGTCTGCAGGTATCGCCCGAAGGACTGGAAGGCGTTGTCAGGGATGACCTCAATTGGGTTGTGAGAAAGTTTCAGTTCCTCCAGCACTCTCAGTTTGCTCATTGCATTCACAGGGTAGCTGCTCAGCTGGTTTTTGTCCAGGTGGAGGACAGCAAGGTTTTCTACATCCTCCATGGCCCCGGGTAGGAGGTTGGTGAGGGAGTTGTCAGAGAGGAAGAGCCAGCGCAGATCTTTAGCCCCGTTGAAGACCCCAGGTTTCAGTTCCCGGATTTTATTGCTGCCCAAGTGCAGGATGAAGAGGTTGACGAGCGGGGAGAGGAGCCCTTTGGATAGGTCTGGGATCTTGTTCTTGTCGAGGTACAGGTAGGTGAGGTCAGAGAGATCATCGAAGGCTCCTGGCTTTATGACACTGATCTGGTTGTCGCTGAGATAGAGGTAGACCAGGCTCTTGAGGCCCCGGAAGGCTCCGGTGGAGATCTCCCTGATCCGTGAGCTCTGGAGGTGCAGGGACACCAACTTCTTCATGTCACGGAAGCCGTTGGTCGGCAGGACGGGGAAGTTGTTCCTCTGCAGGTTGAGGAGCCGTGTCTGCTCAGGCACTTTGGGGATCTTCTTCAGCCCCACGTTGTCACAGATGACGTGCTGCAGGTCTCCGCCGTGGCAGTGGCAACTGGAGGGACATGCCTGCATGATGGAGACGAGGCATGCCAGCAGGCTGAGGACAACAAGGAGGAAGCCTGACCCATTCATGGTCAGATCTGGAATTAAGTGTGGTGGGAAGAGAAGTGAGAGGAGGAGAGTGATGGGTGGGAGAGAGAGAGAGTAACTGGGTTTGCAGCATACTGAACACAGCCCTATTTATAATGTTATTAAAAAGCAAAATCCCTTCCCACAAACCACAGGCAGCAGCCAGTTGGAAACAACTGGCTTTGGGAACTGACTGTGAGCTTAACCCCTTGGCACCAGGCAGAGGAATGTCCACGGCCCTGCCTGGCCCTGCTGCTGAGTGATGTGCAGATGCAGTTTTCATCTCTGGAGGAAAATGGGAGGCAAAAATCAGGAAGAACCAATGCAGACCTACTCTGTGGAGAGCCTCCCTATCTCTGCTGAGCTGAGCAGGGCCCAGATTCGTCTGCAGGGGGGAAAAAAGCCTGTTTTGGATGAACAGCATAACAGGGAGCACTGCTGAGCTCCACAGCCACCTCCTGCTGGAGCTTCCAGCAGGCTCCAGGGTTCTGTTTAGCCTCAGCTGGTTTGGGGAGAAGCACCTGGTCCTGTTCTCACAGAGGAAAGTTCCTGGTGGGGGGTGGGGTGCCTTTTTCCACTGATTGAAGAGGAGTTTGCCTAACCAGGGATTGGAGAGATACGGGGTCGTGCCAAA
The DNA here is from genome assembly GCA_008694505.1 of Cyanoderma ruficeps. Lineage (NCBI taxonomy): Eukaryota > Metazoa > Chordata > Aves > Passeriformes > Timaliidae > Cyanoderma > Cyanoderma ruficeps. Next base: position 1,660,418 of record VZDJ01000216.1, on the reverse strand, counting down.
GGCCAACAGCGCTGCAGATGCTCTTGCAATGCAAAACTTTGGTTGAACACTTCCAGATCTAGGCTGCATTGAAGAGCTGGCCAAGAAAGGGAGCGCAAAGATAGTCTTAATTTCTAATGTGTCTTTTCTTATGAACAGTTGAGGATAATATGGCCATGGTCAGGACACCTGGTGCCTTCCAACAAGGGATGGGGCAGCATCCAAACCTGCAGGGAAGTGGTGGGACATAGGCTGGTGGATATGAAATGCCAGGCAGTGGTGTAGAGGTAGGTGGCAATGTCTGTGACTCTCGAGGCAGAGCTGTGGAAAAGGAAAAGCATTGGTATTGGTGAAGGGATGGAGAGGTAGCAAAGCAGAAAAATCACTGCCGGAGCTGGGAGTGGCATCAGCCTTGGCTCCTGTCTTAGGGTAGCGGTGGCAAAGGTGAGTTAACACCGCAAGGGAGGTCCCCTGCTCTCCCAATAAAGAAGGCTAAAGCAAAGCAGTTAAAAGCCCCAGTGCCTGCTTCTGTGAGTGTGAAGAGAGATCCAGGGGTTGCGGGGTGGGGTTTGGAACTGGAACATTTTGAACTGACTTCCAGCCAGTTCCTGGCTGCAGCAAACAGCTGAGAGCTGAGCACATAACTGTGAGCTTGTTGAGGTTTCTGCTCCTGAGGCTGGCTGCTGAGCCCCGGCGGAGCCTGTGCAGAGGCGAGACAGGCTCAAGAAAGGGAGGAAATCCAAGGGCTGATTTAGGACACAGACTGGCTTATTCACTGAGATTTCTGGGTTTTTCCATTGTTGCAGTGAGGAATCAGCTGGCGCTGCCGTGCTCCGGACCCTGTTATGCAAACGGCCTGGCAGCCCTGCTCTGGTCTGCAGCTGTCAGTCTGAGCAGTGTTTGTGCTGCAGGACTAATCTGGGGGAGAAAATAGGCTTCTGGGGTGGGAATGTGGTTCTGGTGACCCTGTGGCCGAGGGATGATGTAATGTGGGACCCTGGTGCAAACCAGGCCATGGCAGGGCTTTTGTCAGCCCTGAGGTGTGATGCCCTGCCATGGAGCAGCTCACCTCAGCACCAAGAACTTCTCTCCTCTGGAGAGATGCTCTGACATTGAGAGCTCCAGGCTCCTGCTGGAGGGTCCTCAGGGTTACTGTAGGATTTAAAACTCTTTGATCAAAACAATGGTATATTTTGGCTTATGTCTCCTTCAGTAGGCAGCACAATGGTCAGCACGTGCTTTTCTCTTTGGAGAAGCTCTTTGAGTGCCTTGGTCAGGACCTTTGAGATGGAGAAACAGGAGATAGACAGAACCTTCTGTGTTTTCCTTCTTTGCCTCTTCAGTTTGCTGTTCTAGGATTCTGAGAGTGCCTCTGAGTGTGCACTGCTCAGAAAGCTCAGGCAGGGAGCTGGGTGAATGATTGGAGAAGAAAAAAATCATCTTTAAAGCATCGCCTTCTATCTACTTATTTTTCTCTCTGAGCAGGTTCAGCCACTTCAATTTTCACTGTAATCATTTGATGAACAATGCCTGCAGTTACATTATTCTGTGCAAGAGCAACTGGTGGGTGATATTTAAAACCTTGATTTAAAACCGTGCCTGTTTCTGCTGGGCACCAAATCTGGGGGCTGAATCTGTGCTCCTTCCCTGAGAGTCTGATACTTGGGTTTCCCATCCCCTTGCAAAAAAAAGTCATCTGACAGCTTATTGCTTCTGCAGGGATTTTGGCCAGTGTGGGTCGGGTTGGGGCAAAAAGCTGGTGAGGGCCTTGCAAACTCCATCCATAAATACATCCTTACCCACGTGTATTTCTGGAACTAGACCCTTTTCAAAGGTTAAACTGCTCAAACCTCCAATCTCCTTCTCTTTCTTCCTGTCAGGATAAAATTCCCTTCCTTCCACCCTTTATGTTTGCTGGCTGAGACTGCAGATCTGGGGGGACAGGGACACTCTCTCCCTGCAGGGATGTGTGTGCTGTGGCTGTGGAGACCTGTAGCTTCCTTGTGAAAGTGCTGGGACATTGCTGCCGTGATGCTGCTCTGGGGTGGGAAGCTGTTCCTGCTTCCAGGGCTCCCACCAGTCCTGAGCCTGAAGCAGAGTTTAGGTGGATGCCGGGTTATTATTGGTGCCGCAGTGGAGTGGCAAGAGGGAAAAGGAGTCTGCTCCTCAGCTCCATTTCTCCGGACACAAATGGTGAATAAAATGAAGTTTTCCCTTAGTATTTTTTGATTTCCATGCAGTCCCAGCATGGAAGCACATTCCTGTGGTGGGAGCTGTTTGGCAGCTGGCACCTCTCCCCTGGCTCCTGGCTGTTTGTGTTTTGAGCTGCTTTGCTGGATGGCTCTGCTCTTCCCACACCAGGTTTTGCAGCCCTCGACTGGCTAGCAAATGTCCAGCCATCCTCAAAAGCCTGCCTGGGTCCCACTCGTGGGTGGAGTGCAGTCTGCAGGTGACAATGGAGCAGTGTCAGTGTCCCTGTGCTGCGGTCACAGGGAGCTGGGTCCTTGCCAGCTTCTACCTCACACATCCCCTGGGACCAGCCCTGCAAGGACGTTGCAGAAGAGGCAGGATTATCCCACCACCCTCTCTTTCTTAATTGATTAACAGTTCTGCAAACATTCCTGGTGATTTGCAGATGCTGGACTCCCCTCCTCTCCTTCTTGGAGGTGTTTTTGGTGGGCTAAGCAAATAAATACAGTTTTTGAAGCAGTATAAATATAGATTTGGGTGTTTCATTGATGCTGGAGATCTGGACTGATTTGGTACAATATTGGAGATGGTATTTTCCATGTTTAATCTTTATTTTTGTAAGTATGAACAATTCTGGCATATCAAGGCAGCTCCATAGTTAAAATAGTCCATTGCACTTCTAAGTCTGATTCTGTAGTTCTTATGGGCTCCAGATCTGATGTCCTGTGGCAGTGCAGGCTTGCAATCACCTTCTTGGAGTGGCACCAGTGTAGCTGGCCTTGGGGTGAAGCCCTCCTGGTTTTGGCTGAAGATGAGGACTCAGGCAGCTTCTGGGGGTGTCCTGGAGTGCCCCAGCTCTCGTGGAGCTGAGCCCCTGGCACTGGGTGCTGGGTTGGGAGCAGGTGGGAGAAGATGCAAATTCTGCAGTGTCCCCTGAATTTGTCCCAGGGGCAGAGTACACTCCAGGCAGTGTTTGAGGAGCGGTGGTGGGTGGGCAAAGGGGAGTCCCAGAGGCTTTCCTGTGTCCCCCTCTCTGCCAGGCAGCACCTGTCCCAGCAGTAACGTCCAGAGCTCTGAGTTCAGACCTCAATTGCCCTTTTTATTTTAAATTCTTGAAGGGTTCCCATCACTGCAGTGTGGGGGCTACTTGTTGAGCTGGAGGAGGTGATGGTGGGTCCACCTCCTTCCTTCTGATGGTTTTCTTCCACTGTAGCATGGCCTCCACCCACTGATCTGTTGCCAGTTTGGCTCCCCTTTGATGTCCACCCACACTTCCCTTCTGCTGATTCCAGCAGCTGCTGGATGAGGCTCTTGGCCTCTCCTGTGAAGCTCACCCAGCCCTTACAGCCTCTCCCAGCCCTTACAGCCTCTCCCAGCCCTGCCGTGTCCACCCTGCGAAGCACCAGATGTTCCCTAGCATCCCACTGCTCCGGCCAGGGCTCCTGTCCTGGTTTGCAGAGCCTTCTTCTCTTGTGGAGCACCACTGATCCATGCAAGACTTCTGACATTCCCAAATGCTCCCCAGCCATTAGTCCCCCCTGTTCTCAAAATGGAAAATGGCCTCCATGTGGTGACAACATCTGTGTTTGTCCTTGGCCTCTCCATCCCACCCCACCTTGTTTTTGGGGAGAACCTGAGGAGTAGGTGGTTTCTGGAGCTGTGAAAATGAGCTGTGAGAACATTTAAAATGCCTCATGGAAGCAACAGGATTCTGGACTTCCAGCCATGTGTTTGGTGGGAGCTGAGCTCTCCAAATCCACAGGGATGTCACCTTTGTCCCTAGATTTTTGCTGTTCCCTTCTCCAATAGCTTTGAGCACCCCGATACCCCCAAACCAGTGGTTTTCTACCTTCACAAAACACTTTGTACATTTCCCTTCACTTTTTCCTTTAAATTTCATTTTTCCCAAATGCATTGGCACCAGCACTAGGCACAGCAAAGACCTTTCATCACGCTGTGGATAAACCAGTAACTGCCCCTGTCTTTGCTGGGTGCCACTGGGCAGCAATTCTGCACTGCTGGCAGGAAGGGGGAAACACTTCCAAGACTCAAGGCTTCTGCTTGGCCTGGAGAGAAGAGAGGCAGCTTTGACTCCAGACCGCGAGGAGCAGCTTGTCCTCGCTGGGCAATAACAGGAGATTCATTCCCAGTGCAGTCTCAGCCTGGGCACACTGGGTTGTCCTTTTGGTCTCCTCCTGAGGCAAAGCCATTCCGTGCCACAGAACAAAGAAGGTGCTTTGGGCACCTAATACTTTTGGGATCTGTTTTAAGCCCCATCCAAACTGGGACTGTTTGGCAGCTCTCTTGGTGGGGAGAGATGTCAACAGGGTGGTCACCCCTGGAGATTTGTCCTGCAAGACCTATTTGTTTGTGTCCTGAAGTTTTTGACACAAAGATGGTACTGTTGCTGGGGAAGGAAAGGAGATCTCGGTGTGACATAGGCTGGATGTGATCAGAAGTTGTTTTTTCAGCAGCAAAATTGACCTGAAGGTTCAGGAATATTCCAGTACAGTTTGGGAAAGTGGGATTTATCCAAAGCAAGGAGACGCATGTCCCCCCAGGGGACAGAAAGGTTTAGGGTGATCTTGGCAGCGAGCAGCTGAGTGAGGAAAGGTTGTTGCTCAGTTGAGAAGGATTTGGAGCTGGCTGTGATGGGAAGGGCTGGGGTTCACTCTGGTGGAGATATCCAAGACAGACGCACTCAGCACGAGTTTAGGGATAATTAGATCCATCCAGCATGTTACACTGAGAGGGGTTCAAAGGGCCTGTTAGAGGTCCCTGAGCACATCTCTTGTGTTGCCAGTCTGCTTTCTGTTGTTCATTATGCCCTCTTTGATGTCTCAAAATCCCTATTATTTCATGGTCAATTTGCTGCTTTTTTTTTCCGAGGCCAATATTGTCTGCAGCAAAGCTCAATTTCTTTCGGCTTTAGTTTGGCAGTTCAAGCCCTGCCATCATCATCCTCCAGCGTGGCACAACCACAGGGTGGTGACGAGGAGTATGAAGATGCTCCCTGAGCAGTGCTCAGGTCCAGGGCAGGGTGTCCTCCAAGGAACTCATGCCCTCCTGCAGTCCTGACCTTCTGCTCCAGTCCCACCCAGTATAACCCACTTGGGGTACTGGTGGTACAAATCCCACCAGCCTTTTCATCACAGCCTTTCAGCAGCAGTTGAATGTGGAGGGCACTGGGTGTTTTTATTGCTGTTGAATGCAGGGCAAAACCAAGGAGCAGAGGGCTGATGTGGCTTGTTCCAAGTTATGCAGTAAATAAGCAGCACAGTTGGGAAAAACCCGGGGTATTCAGAGTCCTCACTGTCCCCACCAGATCAGCCTCCCAAATGTTTACTAAAGAGACTGGAGTCTGATTGTTTTTACTTTATTTTTAATTTTTAGATGCTTCCCTCGTCAGGCTGTTTTGCCTGTTCCGCAGTGACCAGTATTTGAACAGCACTAGCAGGAAATGTTTGGGAAATGTGCTTTAAAAAACACAGTTCTGCTAAGATGTTCTTTTTATTCCTGGTTTATACAGAGGCTTGGGATTCACAAAGAATGACTCTCTTGTTGGTAGGAGCAAGTTAGGCAGCAGTTTGTTTTGGAGCTGTCCTTGTCATCACTGAGGGCAGGGCTGATCTGGGTGTTGGGGGGGTCACTTGTGGTCCTACAGTAAAAAAAGGCTTTGCAGTCAATTATATTTTGTATTCTTGTAGTTCCTCTCGAAGCCAAGGGTCCAAGCTGGAATCTTTGCCTCTGGAAAGCTCTGCTTTGACACCAGATACAGCTCCAGTGGAAATTATGGAGCTGATGGTGAAATTATTGGGTGAGGTTTTCTGGACTGAATTACACCAGATGACAAGGCTGAATGATGATAAGTGTCCCTTTGGGTCGTGAAGGCTAGGAATCTTCATGGATATCTCCAAGTTTAAATTGGTGTGTGGAGTTTTGTGAAGTGTTTCATCTGCTGCTGATAATGGGGATGTTGGATGGTCCACGTGTCAGATAAGGGTTGGGAAGGACAGCAGTGCTGGCACAAGGGTTTGCTCCATTCCCTGCCTCCATCCCAGGAATACAGCTGGGGAAAACCATCCTAAGAGGGACATAACATCCTGGAAAGATCTGGGGGAACATCCTGGTATCTGGCTGTGGAATGATGTGCTGGTGCAGGCAGGGGAGGGCAGTGACTGGGCAGCAGATGAGGGGCTGGAGGTTCAGACCCGTGTTGCCAGCTGGACCAGTTGGGAAGCCCATTCCTGAGGCTGAGGGTGTTTATGGGGACAAGCCACAGGTCAAGGCATCAAGAGCTGGTGTTTGGGGTACAGGGCACAGTGCCAGGCATCTGGAGGAGCCTGGTGAGCCACGGCACTCACAGCATCATCCTGCCAGGGAGCTGCTCACTCCTGCATCCAATTAAACTGCTGGAGAGACCCAGAGAGGCAGCAAGGATTGACTCAGGGCTTGGCTGGGATCCTGGGACCAACATTGCAATTCATCCAGCGGAGTAAAACAAAAAAACAAAGGCACTGGGATTTTTAGTAAGTGTTTAAGGTCTTGGATTTGGGACTGGTCGGTCATTTGATCCAGCCACAGGACTCGTATTAGTGGGTGGGAGAGAAATCCAGTCTGAGCATGAGATGCTGTGGGTTTGCACCCGGCTGGGAAGTTGTCCTTGTGTCTGGGAGCAGAAGCCTATTCACAGTTGCTCCTTGGGGGCTGCCAGGCTCCAAGCAGAGCAGTTTGCACCATATGGTCCCTGCAGCATCCTGGAGAAGTTCTCCTCCGGATTCCTGGATAAAAGCAGGCTCCAGCTTGGATTCATGCTGACCCTGGTGCAGTCAACAAGAGCCTCAGCCGTTGTGACAGACTGTGCCCAACAGGAGATCCTCCAGCAGCTCCAAGCAGTGGAAAGTGCCAAGTGCTCCAGTGTTATTACACACTGTTGTACACTACACCAGTGCTGTGTTCAGCTCATTCAGGATATTTTCATCCTTGTTCAACATGGTTCATCATAGTCCTTTGCAAAGCCCCACGTTAATTTGGGGCACAGTGCCTGGAGTTGGGTGAGCACCATGCCCAAGCAATGACCATGCAGGCACACCTGGGCATTTACTCTGAAGGAACTGGCCAGATCTGGGTGCCAGGGCAGTTTGGTGGGTGAGAATTGTTCATGTGTCAGTCTGGAGAACTGGAGGAGAAAGGAGGAAATACTTCCCACATCAGCCCTTTCACAGCCATGCTCTCCCAGAAATGCAGCCACAGGTGACATTACTGGGGTGACATTACTCTGAGCGGGTCAGAGACACCAGGGCAGTGCTCCAGCAGCTCCCACTGCTGAAATGCAGCTGCCAGGAGCTGGAGATGTAGCAGCAATCCCAGTGGTGGTGCTGTTGGTGCAGCTCACAGCTGCCCAGGGCACCTCCTGTACAGCTCCTGCCACCTCAGCCTGGCCACTGAGCTGGGCATAAAGCACTGGAATTTTCCTCTGAGGAGAAGTGACCTTCAGCTGAGGTGGCTGAGAGCCTGCCATCGGGATTAGCTGTGAGGGAGGTTTAGCAGCAAGAAGCTTTTGTCCCGCTGTGAGGCTTTGGGTCTGTAAGGGCAGCTGTGCCAAGTGTTGAGCAGCCTCGTGATGCCCTCACAAGGGTTACAGGGGCTGATGTCTGCACAAAAGGATCTGCAGCAAGCAGCCCTGCTGCAGGACACACTGTCTCCCACTGAAGGCTGCTGCTGGCTCCAGGGTTTTCCCAAAGTCATGCCCTGTGTTCCCTGAGTTGTTAGAGATGCAAGGTGAACTCAGCACCTTGGCTGCAAGGGCACCAAGGCAAAGTCAGGTTCTGGCAGAGATGGTGTGGAGTGAACAGGATGGGGCATGGAGAAGCAAGGGTTGAAAAAGCTGATGGTGAATCCTGGAGTCCTCCAAGAATAGCAGTTAGGGTGTCAAAAATACATGACACCCCAAGTGTTGTGGGTGATGGGGTCTGGAGCACTGTGAGGGAGGTGAAGGAGGCCATGGCAGGCAGGTGCAGTGATGCTTTAGCTCCTGTTTCTCCAAGACTCTCCGGCAGAAGTGTCTGGAGGGCCCCATCCACAGCCAGCAGAGCAGGGCTTCCTGTGACCTGAGTGGCTTGGGAGAACTCCCTCCTCCTCCTCCTCCCACCCCACTGTCCCCTGCAGTCATGGCCAGCTTTGTCTTTCCTGTGCCTGCAGCTGTGTGGTCTCCTTTCTCCTCGAGACACATTTCCTGTCCTGTGTTTGCAGGTTGCCTATGGGACCACAGAAAACAGCCCTGTCAGCTTCATGGGGTTCCCCAATGACAGCATCGACCGGAAAACTGAGACTGTGGGATACATCTTTCCCCACACAGAGGTGACCATGACCTTTCCCACGTGCCTCAGGTGCTCTGCCAGCAGCAGATCTCATTCCATCCTCCCTGTCTGGTGCTGGTGTCTAATTAAGCCCTTCTTCTCTTCCAGGCAAAAATTGAGGATCCAGAAACAGGACAACCTGTACCTCTGAACGCCCCTGGGGAGATTCAGGTCCGTGGCTACTGCGTCATGCTGGGCTACTGGAATGACCCAGCCAAGACAAGTGAAGTGATCACTGCTGAGGGGTGGTACAAGACAGGGTGAGTCTGAGGACAGCCCCACTTCTCCCAGACGGTCCCACAGGGTGACAGGGGATGGGGATGCATGGGTGTGTATAGGAGCGCTTGGCTGGGATTTCCAAAGTAGAGAAAACTATCCCAGTTTATCCCTCTGGTCTGTCTGTGACACTTCAGAACTGCTTTTAGCACAGAGCCCTTGGTGCTGAGTGTCCCTGGAGAGGGGGATTGTCACTGGCCACTTGTGGATGGAGGGACTGGGGGGGTACAGGGCAGGGGCAGGAATTACCACCCTTCTAAGCCCTGGTGCTTGTGTAGGTGCTGCCAACTTCTGTAGCAGGAGCTCTTTGATCTCTTCCATGTGTTCAGGTGGCATCTCAGCCATTATCCTCTGATCCTGCCCTGGCTGGGTGGAAGCATCAGCCATTCTTCCACGCAGCTGGGACAGGACTAGAGGGGTGTTGTCATTGCAGGGACCTCGGGAGCCTGGATGAGCATGGCTACTGCAAAATTATAGGGCGTTGCAAGGACATGATCATTCGGGGAGGAGAGAACATCTATCCAGCAGAAATTGAGCAATTCCTCCACACCCACCCCAAGGTTGAGGAGGTCCAGGTGAGTGGGAGGAGATGGGATGAGTGAGCAGTTGTTTTGGGAAATCCTGTACGTAAAGGAGATTCCTGCTTGGTTGCTTCTGGGATTGCTGCTTGGTACCTGGCTGTCTTTCCCTGTTTTCAGCATCAAATTCCATGTAATGTTGGTTAGCAAGGAGGAGGGAGAGGCTTATGGGAAGAGGCAGGCAGAGCTCCCAGCATGGGGTGTATGGACTGGGGCAATCCCCCTGTGTTTCAGCTGCACATCTGCAAAGTGCCTGTCATTCTTCAGTTTTAAACTGCCTGTCCACTTTCATAGCTCCCTCTGAAATTCTTACTCAGAAAACAGTCTGGAAGGACAGTTTTTGTTGCTAATTGCTCAACTCTGACATCCAGGAAGACTCTTCCAACAAGTCCCTGGAGATGAGGAGTGAGACTTTGTTTCAATCCTTCACAAGATAGCAAAGATTTCCAGGACTGAGCAGCTGCTCCCTGTCTGCTGGGATTGTTCTCCTCCAGGTTTCATGCCAGACAAGTTTCCCCATAAATAACCTGGTTATTTAGTCAGAGTTCTTCCTGTGCCAGGCGAGCAGCTCTCCTTGGAGCAGTCCCAGTGCAGATGGGTTGCAAACCAGCCCTGTTTATGTGGTTTCTGGGGCTTTCTGTCACTGCTCTGGACTCAAAAGGATCAACGTGTCCCTAGGAGTTTGAGATACTGGTTCAAGGCAGGGAATGACAGTAAGATTCTTGTGGAATAGTGGGAGCAAACTTTGGAGAGGGCTCAGGCTTGGGAAGCCCAGTTCCTGGTGTCACAGGCAGTGCCCTGCTAAGGTCTGTGATTGTAAGGGTTTCAAATAATTCAACCTCATCCCTCCCCTGCCATTTCATCTGGAGATCCCCAAGCACTCGTGGCAGCCTACCAAGTCTCCTTGTTATTTGTGAAACCTCTTGCCCCATTTTTTGGAAGCAGAGGGAGGACAGGACCATGGTGCATCCACAATGCTCCAGCACCCTGTGCTATGGGGTCAGGGAACACGCCATGGGCCAGCATACAGACCCCATGGGAGACCAGGGATGTCCCCAAGGGTCACACTGTCCATCTGTCCCAACCAGGTGGTTGGTGTGAAGGATTCAAGGATGGGAGAAGAGATCTGTGCCTGCATCCGACTGCGGGCTGGGCAGGACTGCACTGAGGAAGAGATTAAAGCTTTCTGCAAAGGGAAGGTGGGTTCCCAGTCCTCAGTTTCCTTCCAGACCAGTACACCCAGTGGCTGCTGGGGACTCATGGATGAAAGACCATGGATTTAGAGCACTGGGGGACCCAACCCTGACAGTGCCAGGCTGTTCCTTTCAGGCTGTGCAGCCCTTGTTTTTCTCTTCCCAGATCTCACATTTCAAGATCCCACATTATGTTGTGTTTGTGAGCCAGTACCCACTCACTGTCTCGGGCAAGGTAAGAGGGGGCTGGGGCAGGGCAGGAAGCCTGGGCATTCTGTCCCAGCTCCTCTCTGAGTCTCTCTCCCTCCTCTCTGTCCTCTATTCCAGATTCAGAAATACAAGTTGAGGGAGCAGATGGAGAAGCACCTGCAGCTCTGAGATTGGAAAGGCAGAGCAAGAACCAGGATAAATCAGCCCCATTTCAGTCAGCTCTGAGTCTGCTTTTCACCTGTGCCTTGGGCTAAGCAGTGGAGACTTTCCCTCCCTGGCATCAGGGTGATGGGCACTTTCAGTCAATAAAACAGAGCGCCTTTTTTTCCTAGTTGGGCTTGTTTCTTTGCCAACAGAAATACTGTGGTGTGAGGAATGGATGCTTATTTCAGGAATTCTGTCCAGTTACTGAAAGACCTTATGAAGGTTTAAAAATTTTGTGTGTCTCTGAGCAGTTTGGCTGCAGCCATTTCACAGGAGTTGAACCAGAATATGAAGTGCCCACCAGATGCTGGTAGGTATTTTACTGACACTCTCAAGTCCAAATGCCCTGCCTGGCTTCCCAGGGTAGGTGATGCCTTTTCTCCTTGGATGTTGTGAGACCCTGGGTCATTTAAGAGAGACTGAACTTGAAATGAATGGAAGGGAGTTCAGAGAATGAGACTTTGCACTGGGGCTCCCTAAAACTGGCTGGAAAAGCTCACTCAGTTCCCACACCTCCCCTAGGTGTTTCCCAAAAAAAAACCTCCAAGGTAGGGATGGTTTTATTTTGTTGTTTTGGACAAGACAGACAGTAAGGTTGTTGTAGAAATACCAAAATTCCTGTCCCATTGGCAGCGTGAAGCAGAGTGTACTGGGACAGCATTTTATTGGAGTTATTTGGTACCTCCCAACTGATGCCTTAAGTTGTAGCTTTCATATTTTTCACATTCTGTGCTGCCTAAGTGTGTAGCTCTGGGTTTTGTATTAAGTGTCAGTAAGTTCTCTTCACAGGGGAGGTAGACAAAACAATCTCTTTCCAACTTGAGACCAAGGACAACCATTACAAGCTTCAGGCCCAAAAGGTACAAACAACAGAGAACTGAAGAGAGCAACAAGGAGGATGGAACTTCATAACCTGAAGCTATAACTGGACAATTAAACCCCAATATGCAAATGGACCACAACTTATAAAAGTGTGAAACCTCATGACCGGTCATCCATTTTGTGACCATTTTGGGTCCATCTTGGGTGTAGCCCTGGCCCGGTTCTTGTACTGCCCCAGGTGTATCCTTTAAGGCCTTTCAATAAATCCTGACTTTATTCTTGTAGCTCTGTCTAGTTTCTGTTCCAGGTCAGCCTTCTCAAGGCATCACAACCATGAAACCCTCCTGTGAGAAGAGGCACAGCAGAGCTCCTCTTTGCTAGCAGAAGTGTCCCACCCCAGCTGGAAAGCAGATAATGTTGCTGCCAACTCTTGCTGACCTCCTGCTGTCTCCCTCCTGCTTCCTTTCTGGGCAGAACGAAGGCTGGGCCCCCTCCATGCTGTGGTTTCCTCCAGGGCGTGGAGGGCAATGGTGCAACAGGGGGAGAGCAGGAACATCAGTGAGGTCTCAGTCCTTCATCTCACAGCTGGACTGTGGGCTCTACCCATGGAAACAGACAGTGGGGTCAAGTCCCCTGTCCACGTCTGCACCCTGAAAGAAAAAACACGGATGGCTTGTGTCAGACTCCTTCTGTGCAATGTCTTTGCAGCAGGTTCCTCTCCTGTTCCCACACTGCTCACAGGACTGGTTTCAGGACTGATCCTCCCATATTTCACTCAGATCTCCCTTCCCTGGTTGCCTCTGTAGCCTTCCTTCCCGAGGGAAGAACTGTTACCTGCATGACAGCAGCTGTAGCCAGGGACCTTGGGACACAGAGGGCCTCTGTGACTGATGCCTGGGGAAGGACTGTTCACCTTCTTTTGCTTCCCACAGCACTAACCCAGGTGCAGGACAGGCCTGCAGGGAGTAGAGCTCCTCCTCCCATCCCTGATCAGTACCTCCACCCTCGGCATAACCCCTGCTCTGCCCACGGGTTGCCCCATGTACTCACCGTAGATGGGGCAGTGGATAAGGAATGAAGGTGGCACCAGCCCTGGCTGGTAAGGACAGACAAACTGCTGAGAAAACCAGTGAGTCCTGGTCACAGCCAGCACGGGGAACAGTCCCTGCCACCCCACTCCTGCTGCTGTTCTGGGACTGGGGCAGAACTATCCATGGGTCTGAGCCCTGGCAGAGGCTGGTCTCAGGGAAGCTCTCCCTACCATCCCATGCCTTCCCTACAGCATATCCAGCCCTCGACAGCCAGGACACCCCGCGCGGTGCCCCATGCCCCTTCCCAGCCCCTGGGATAATGCGTCCCCGGCTGTAAATACTCACGGAAGAGGAAAAGCTGGCCCCTATGGCTGGCAGTGCTGTCTCAGAGTGTGGAGTGCTCCAGGCTCACTCCATGGCTTCCGTCCTGCCCGTGCCTGCGTCCTGGTCTTACAGTCCTCGCTGCCTGCTCGGAAACTTCCCGGAGTGGGAAGGTTCCATCAGAGGTGAGTTCTGCCGATCTATGCGTTTCTGGCCTGGGAACGGGAGTCTGCAGTCACAGCCTTTGTCAGGGGCGTTTCAGAGCTCCTCGTGACCATTAATAGAGACAACTACTAACACCGGGGTTCCTCAGATGCAGGTTTGCACAACCCTGAGTGGGGACGGGCCACTTTCCTCCGCAGAAACGCTGGGGAAAAAAACCCTTCCCGGCCCCGAGGAGCAGCCGGGCAAGGATGCGGGAACAGGTCCCAAACTTCGCTCGGACCGTTCGTCTGGGGAGGACACTGGGGGAGGACACTGGGCATCCTCGGCACCGGGAGAGGACAATTACTCCTGTATTCCCGGCTCCGGAATACTGGCCTCAACCCCCCTATCATTCACAGTGAGCACAGCCCGCACATCCCAGTTGGGAGCGAAGGGCTTTGCCCCGATCCCTCCCCCGGACGCTGCGCCCCGCCCCGGCCCGGCGCACGCCGGGGGCGGCCCGCGGCTCCCATGGCGGCGGCGCGGGAGTGGCGGCGGAGGCTGGCGGCTGTCGCTGCGGCGCTGCCCGGCGGGGGCGGCATGAGACGAGCACCGGGACCGGGTCCTGCCGTGGAACCGGCCCCGGAGCCGGTCCCAGACACGGCCGCCCCCGCCACGGCCGCGCTCTACGTGCACGTGAGCAGGGACGGGGGGGACCGCGGGGCCCGTGTATGTGGGGGGGTGCACCGGGAGTCACGGGTTTGCACACGTGAGGACACACGTGGGTCCCGGGGCTTGCACACCTTGAGGGGCACGGGGCTGGCACAGGTGGAAGGTGAAAGTGGCTCCTTGTGGCTCGCACACCCGTGGGTGCATGTGGGACCCCGGAGTTTGCACATGTCGGGGAGAGCCCAGCCTTGTACATGGAATGGGCTAGCTTGAGCTGAGGGATCCCCGAGCCGGGCACATGAAGGGTCACACCTGTGGGTCGTGTGGGGCAGGTGGGGGGCGCTGGGGTCCATGCACTGGGCTGGGGCTGTTCCCCCTCAGAGTGGAGTGGCTGGGGGTGAGGGCATGGCCGTCCCCCACACGCCCCGTGCCCGCAGTGGCCCTACTGCCGCAAGCGCTGCTCCTACTGCAACTTCAACACGTACGTGGTGCCGGCGGCGGACGAGGCGGCCCTGCGCGCCTGCCTGGTGCGGGAGGCACAGACCCTGCTCCGCCTCAGCCAGGTGCACAGGTGGGTGTGCAGGGTGGGCTCATGGGGAGTGCTGGGCCCTTCTGTGCCCACCTGCAGCATCCCACCCTCTGCCCTACAGCGTCACCTCCGTCTTCTTCGGCGGGGGCACCCCCAGCCTGGCCAGCCCCGGCACTGTCGCGGCAGTGTTGGAGGCTGTGGCGGGGGCTGCCCACCTTCCTGCTGGTGCTGAGGTCACGCTGGAGGCCAACCCCAGCTCCACCAGTACATCGCGCCTTGCCGGCTTCAGGGCAGCCGGGGTCAACCGCCTCTCCATCGGCGTCCAGGTGAGAGGGGCTCTCCCCGCCGCAGCCCCGCAGGGCCCGTGACCCCATTGTCACCGCGCTCCCTCCGCAGTCGCTGGACGATGCCGAGCTGAGGATGCTGGGCCGGGAGCACACAGCGGCAGAGGCATGGAAGGCTGTGGAAGCGGCGCGGGGGCTCTTCCCTGGCCGAACCTCCATCGACCTCCTGTTTGGGCTGCCGGGACAGAGCCGGGATGCCTGGGCCCAGCGGCTGGAGGCAGCCCTGAGGCTCTGTGACGACCACATCTCCCTGTACCAGCTGACGCTGGAGCGGGGCACGGCGCTGGCAGCACAGGTCCGGGGGGGAGCCCTGCCCACGCCCTCCCAGGATCTGCTGGCTGACATGTACCAGACTGCCCGCACTGCGCTGGTGGCTGCCGGCTTCCGCCACTATGAAGTCTCCAATTTTGCACGGAAGGTGGGATGCCCCCCATGCTGTGTCCCCCCATGTCATGCTGGTCCCCCAGCAGGCTGAGCCCCTCCCCTCACCCCAGGGCTCTCCCCCAGGGCGCCCTCAGCACCCACAACCTCTCATACTGGCGGGCTGACCAGTACATCGGCGTGGGACCAGGTAAGGGGGTGATGGGGGGCCAGTGGGGGGGAGTGTGTGGCCGTGTGCCCCATGAACTCCATTGTCCCTGCATTGTCCCTGCCCCTGGCTGCTGCAGGGGCACATGGGCACTTCATGCTGCGGGGTGAGGGTGGCTGCACGCGGGAAGCTCGTGTCCAGACCCTGGAGCCTGTCGCCTGGATGCGGGAGGTGCAGAGCCAAGGACACGGCACCCGGAGTCGGGTGGTGCTGAGCCTGCAGGAGCAGTAAGTACTGGGATCCCTCCCCATGCCCCCTTCCCGTTGTGCTGCCCCACAGCTCTCCGTGTCCCCACAGGCTGGAGGAGCTGCTCACCCTGGGACTGCGCACAGATGAAGGCATTACACATGAGGTGAGGAGTCACCTGTGGGGACACCCCACATTGACCCAATGCTTATCATAGAATGGTTTGGATTGGGTGCCCTTAAAGCCCATCTTGTTCCACCTCCTGCCATGAGCAGGGACACCTTCCACTGGACGAAGTTGCTCCGAGCCCTGACCAACCTGGCTTTGAACATTTTCAGGGATGGGACATCCACAGCTTCTCTGGGCAACCTGTGTCAGGGCCTCACCACCCTCACAGGAGAATTTATTTCAAATACCTAATCCAAATCTGCCCTTTCCATCTATTCTTCCCTTTTCCTGTCACTCCATTCCCTTCTCCAAAGCCCCTCTTCACCTCTCCTGCAGCGCCTTTGAGTACTGGGATGCCGGTGCCCCATCACTAACATCCTTCTCTCGCCCTGGGCACACAGCGCTGGGGGCACTTCTCCCCGCAGCTCAGCCTGCAGGCCGTGTTCGGGGAGCCGGGGGAGGCTCGGGCACTGCAGCAGGAGGGCTGGCTTGTCCTGGACAGCGGGTGAGCCCCGGGGAGCTGTGGGCACGGCCGGGGGTCTCCCCGGGGCAGCGGGGCTCACCATCTCCTCTTCCCCAGCGGCCTGCGGTGCACCTGGGCCGGCCTGGCCGTGCTGGACTCGCTGCTGCCCGACCTGCTCTGGCAGCTGCAGCGGGCGCTGGGCGCTGCCCCGCGCCCACCGAGGGGGACGCCGGCGGAGGAACGAGCCGGCGGTCGGGACGCGAGGGCTGTGAGCGGCCACAATGGATAATAAACCAGCAGAGCAGTGTGTGCTGGCTGAGGGGTGTTGGGGCAGCGGCGCTGGCCGGCGGGAGGTGTCCCTGCAGGGTAGGCCCCTGTATCGCGGTGTTCCGGGTGTCCTGAAGCCCGGTGTCGCGGCGCCCTGGTGTTTCTAGTCGCCCACTGTCCTAGTGCCTAGCGTCCCGGAGTCCCGATGTCCTCAGTGTCCCGATATCCCGCTGTGTCGCTGTGTCCCGCCGTCCACGGTCGTGTCGTAGCCGCACGCGTGCCGGCAGGCTGCGCATGCGCACGGCGCGCCCCGCCCGGGGGAGCGGTACCGCGGAGCCCCGGCAGGGGGCGGTGTCCCGCGGAGGCCGCTGGGTGCCCGCGCGCTCTATCGCGACCTGTCGCCAGGGGCGACGGGGCGGGACGCGGTGCCCGTGGCCGGACATGGCGTCGCGGCGGGGGAGTTGGTCCCAGAGCCGGACTCCCCCTGGTACGGACCGCAGCAGGGCGCGGCTGGGTAGCGGGCGGCCGGGCCGGGCCTGCGGCCTCGGCGGGGCCGCGATTGAAGCGGCCGGAACTCGCCCCTTCCCCATCCAGTGACCTCCTGTCATTATTGTAATTTATTTTAAAAAGGAGCAGGTTCCAGTGGGAGGGGCGTGCAGGTTAAGGGAGAACAGCCCCGGGCGGGATCCCCTGAGCTTGGCCCGGCCCGCAGGTGCCGGCGGAGCTGTGCTCCCGGCTCTGGTATTTCAGAGTTATTCTGCCACTGAACAGCTTCTGAAATTCAGTGTTTTGTTATCCGAGTGAGCGCAGGGAATCTGTGTGCTTGCACTTGCAGCTGGGGCTGGAAACTTCTCAAGAATGTGTTGTTCCACCTGCAGGGATCTGTATTTATTTGCATTCATCTTACCCGTTGTCTCTCATCTAGAATAAAGTGTGAGACGGTTCACTCCCACTTGACCGACTTTGGTCTTTGCAGCTTCTCAGAGGCTGATTTTTTCAATTGCAAGAGACGCTGAATTTAATTATTCTGTGCAACCTTAACGAGAAATAATCCCAAAACATAATTTGGCTGGAAATCATTAACCAGCCTGAGAGGAATATGGTCCTTCCTTGGGAGATTGAAGAAGTCTCTTCCACTGTTTTTTAGGCAGGAAGGAAAAGACTTTTGAACAACCCTATTCAACAATTGCAGAAGAGCCTGAGCCTGTTCCATATGTTCTGCAAGGAGAGGACATCCAGGCACTTGAAATTAAGGTGGAGGACCTGAAGAAAGTATGTATGAGTATTTTTACTGCCAGAAACAGCTGTCTTAACTGACACTCTCCTTTTGTGGGGTTAACAGAGGGTGCTGCCCATTTACTTAAGCCAAAACTCACTGCTGCAGCTGAGTTCTCATGCTGTTGTCTGTCAGGCTTTTTATCATGATAAAATGTCAGCTCATCATGTTCAGTTGCTAAAAGTAAAGGATTATAAGTGCCTATACCATCCTTCCAAATGGATGGATAAGTCATCTGCCTCTTCAAAATTACATCTTCAACTTTCTGATCTAGTAAGGCCTGTAAGTTGTTTAGTAGCTCTCATGTCTTTCCTTCCGAAACTCAGGTCACAGTGTGTGAGTGGAAGCATTTGAGTGACACAGCAGCAGAAATCTCTTAGGAAAGTGATTTAAAACTCTCCTTTTGTGCCCCTGTTATAAACCAAGATCCTGCAGAGTAAGACAGTAATTGAGTAGGTATCTGCACAGCTGTGTAAGGTGTCTTGCAGGGGAAGAATCATAGAAGATTTGGCTTAGAAAGGACCTTAAAACTCATCTATTTCCACCCCCGTGCCATGGGCAGGGACACCTTCCACTATTCCAGGTTGTTCAAATCCCCATCCAGCCTGGCCTTGGACACTTCTGGGGATGGGGCAGCCACAGCTTCTCTGGGCACCCTGTGCCAGGGCCTCCCCTCCCACACAGGGAAGAATTTTTCCTAATATGTAATCTAAACCTACTCTTCTACTTTGAATCTATTCCTTCGTTGTCCCATTGTTAAATGTCCATGTGAAAAGTCCCTGTCCAGGACTCTCAGGACCCTTACAGGAACTGTACTGATATGAGTACTGTGCATATCCTAAAGGGATCAGATGGAATAGAGGTGAGTCAGTGTGTACCTAACTGCACTGTGACTGTTCATTTCCTGAAGCTCCGTGCTCCACGCCTTCCCCATTATGCTGGGACAATTCCAATTCAGAAGCATTACCTTGTCCGAAAATCCCGACCCAAGGAGGTGGCACATCTCGTAGCACATCCTGTTCCCCCCCAGGAACCCAGGGGACCACTGACTTTTTCTGGTAGGCTTCAACTTCACATCTTACCTATGGGTTTTGTTTTTTGCTGAGCCAAACTTTAGTGACCTGGATCTGGGGTTGGGTATTTTTATTGGGTATTTTTATATGTGTGATGTAGGACCAAGGCAGCTTGAAGATGGCTGTGAAGAGATCCTCCCTCATCACATTTTGGGAAGTCTCCAGGAGTTAAGGAAGGAAGCCTTGGCCAGAGGAAACACTCAGGTTGGTTTGTAGAGTTAGGAAAACGCTGCTGCGTGCCACTTTTCCAGAGGTAGAGTGTGGTGCCTACAGTACCTTCTGATGCTTTCCAGCACCTATCAGGAGCAGGGCAGGCCTGAGGTGTGGTTTTCCCAGCCTTGTCACACTCTGGGGGAGGGCTTGCCTTTGGAGAAACTGCACCAGCAGGTTTTGGAGTCCTGTGTGCAGGACCAGGTCATGGAGGGAACAATTACACAGGCTTCCTCTTCCCTCTGTGCCCTGCTGATGGTATCAGAGAAGAGTTGGTGTTGCAGCAATGCCATTGCTGGAGTCTCATTACTCAGATAAATACTTCCATTGTATCTGAGTATGTCCCTACTGCCCTGGTTTCCTTCCTCTCAGATTGCTGATGTCACAGTGTTGTCAATCTGAAGAATTCTTCTCCCTTTTCCCATTCCTGTTCTGGTGTGCATGGAGAGGTTCATTTAATGTTTCATTTCTCATCAGCTAGCAGATGCTATTAAGGTTCCTCATCCAGATGTTACTGCAGCAGCTGTAAAAGAGGAACATGGAAGAGAGAAGAAAGAAAAAGCACATCAGGCCCAACTAGCAGAGCACAAAGCTTTCCAGAACTGGAGGCATCATATGGCAATGAGGAAAAAGCAGGAGAAACACCTAGGAGGTGAGAAAAGCTGAGGAGGTCTCATTCTGTGAAATTGTGTGCAGGTGGAGAAGTTTGATGTCCCCACACCAATCTGCAGTGGTCCTTGCCCACCAGGGTTAATCCTGTTGCCATTGCAATCTCATTCCACATTCTCAGAGCTCTCAGGCTGCTGGTGCTGGTGGCTCTGGGTGTGGTGGGAAGGTGAGCTGGTGGCTCTGGCTGGGGAGAGGACAGTGGATTTGGCAGGGAGCAGTGTAAGTGGGTTACAGGTGAACAATAACAGTGGCAAAGGGTGTGCCCAGAAGTGCAGCACCAATGATGTGAGGTTTTTTATTTATAGAAATTCTTCACAAGCCAGAGAATGAGTTGCTGATGAACGTGTCGGACGATTACAGGCAAATCCAGGAAGAACGTGACCTCATTGACCGGAGTCTCCCTGCCCTGTTTCCTGGAAAGGTGAGAGCCCCACTTCCTGTATCCTGATTGTGCTGCTCTTTCGAAACAGCACAGACACTGTTCCAAGTAACTCTCTGAAGTGCTGTCAGGAGATGTTTATCAAAGCTGCTCTGAATCCTTTAGTTTGGTGTCTGAGCAGAGCTTTCAGGGACATGAAAAATAAAAGCCTGAACTGTGCTATCCATACCAGTCAGGGGAAAGTGGTTATGAGCAAGTGGCATTTCTTGATTCTCCCCAAAGGCTGTTGTGCCCTGGGAAGTGGCATGGGAGCTTGTCACAATAGCTGTGACAAGAAAGGGGCAGAAAGATCTGATAGCTTCAGGCTTGGGTTTTAGGGATTGCCATGAAGAAAAAGGCATGGGTAAGGCAGGAGGGTTATGGGAGTACCATCTTGAAATCATTTTTTCACATTTATAGCACTCTCAAAGAATTTGCATTTGTGTGAGGCTTTGTTTTAATATCATTCAACTTTCACGTGCACTGAGACAGAAGAAAGTTCTTTTGTCTTTGTCAGCAGCCTCACAGAAATTTTGGCTTGCTCTGCAGAAAGGGATAATTCATAGACTTTTAAAATGCTCATATAGTCAGGGTTAGACCTCTTCTTTTTTGCTTCAAGTGCCTGTGAAAATAGCAGGTGGCTGCACAACTCTGTGTCAGTGGGAGCCTTGTTTCCCACCCTAGGGATACCGAGTGGGAAGCGAGTTCTGGAACCTTCCGGAGCAAATTGGGGATGAACTCACCGGGCTGACTCTGACCCTGACCCGGACAGAGTGTGGGCACCCAGAGCCACTCACTCATGTGGGAAAACCCCGAACTGTCCAGAGGGAAACAGGTAAGGGAGCACTGCAGAGAGGTGATTCTGAAGAAATGGGGCACAAGTGTGGAAGGAGAAGCTCCTTCCCTGTTGAGCCTCCTCTTTAAAATGCTACAAGGCCAAAGTTTGGCAGGGAATGCAATTTCATTAGGCATGTGGGTGTGTAGACAGTGAGCTCTTCTATGGGGATTTCCACAGGTCTGAAGTCTCCAAAGAAGATTCCTTGCCACCTAAACTGGGATAAGAGTCTTTTCCTGAAACAGCGACGGCAGGAGCTAAAATCTCTCCTCGAGGAACTGGGCTTTTATAAGCCGGTAAGACCAGAGAAACAACCACATTATTTGTGTCTCTTGTCAGGTGCTGTAGAGTAACAAAATTGCCAACAGTTGGATCTGAAAGGAGCATTGGGAATCTAAAACTTGGTCCCACTGTGCTTTTCTTGGAAGTTCCTGCATTTCCAGAGGGCCACACCTATGAAAGGGTTGTCTGACCTGCTGAAGTGTTCCATGGAATGGTCTAGGAGCCTCAGAATAGGACCCCAAACCAGCAGCATGCAGCTGCCAGGACCTAGGCAAAAAAAACCCTGCCAAGTATTGGTGCAGGACTTCGATTTAGTGCTTTGGGGCAGAGGGAAGAGATCTTCACCTATGTGGAAGACATACTCTGAAATAATCTCCTGAAGGCAGGTGGCTCCTCCTCCTACAAACAGAACAAACTCACTTTTTTGTATTTGAAACCTGTCTCTGAGGGTGAGAAATGTGTGAAGGACATTTTCTTCGTGCATCATTGCAAGTTGGGAATGCAGTCATTTGGGATTCTTGGGACTCTCAGAATCGGTTCTTTCCCGTGTCCCTTGAGTAGTCTTCGGATGCCTCTAAAAACCATTGTAGGAGCGAGATGTCACAACTTCACTTTACTTGACTGAGTCGATGCATTTGTCTGGTGTTTTAATGTCCTTTCTATGTAAAAGAGCAACTGTGAGTGGGTCATTTCTGTGTATGTGCAGGATCTGGAAGGACTGGAGGTGATAGGGAGAGGCCAGCCTTTCACATCTGTCTCAGCTAAGGCTTTTCGACACACCGCCATTTCTGAAGAGATTGAGACCCTGTAAGTTTTACTTTGTGACAAAATAAAGAATTTGGGGTGTTCACCACCAGCCTGTGAGGATATCCTTAGCTGTTCTTATCCAGAATGGAAATAAATCTCCACTGGAACGCAATAAAAGGCATATTCTTATATTATAATCACCAGATTTCAGAGCCTTTGTGCCTTGGGGCCTTGTGTCTAAGGAGCAAGAATCAGAGAAAAGTTTTGTTGAGGCTTTTCCTCCAGTCTTCACTCTGTGTGGCTTCAGAGCTTACATCAGGCAGGGTGGGATTCTACTCTCAATTACCTCCATTTGATTGTCTTTTTCTAGCCTTCCATCATTAATTTCCCGGTTTTCCCTGTGCTGTCCATCTGTAACAGTCACAACCTGAGGGTCTTTTGTCCTTTTTCACTCATGTACTTCAGGCAGGTCTCATTCTTTAATATTCTAGCTGTCCTGTTCTCCTTGACAGTGACATGTAGCTAGATGGGTTCACCACATCTGCAGGGCTCTGTCCCTAAAGAGATTACTGTGTGAGAAAACATTAAATGGGATTATTCATTATGGGGTCTTGTAAATCACCCTTGATTCTCCCCTCTCTGGAAGTGAATTTCACTCCATGAAAATGCTGGCTTTTGTTTTCTTTAGCAGTGACCCCTTAGGTGACTCCTTCGTTGTGGTTCCTGAAGCTGACAAGGTTCCATCTTTAGTTTTCTGTGGCCAGCCTGCTCGTTGGATCAAGGGTGTCACTGCTTCCAGGGTAATTGTGAGATTTTAATTGTTTAGTCGAGCTAAGCCTGTTTGAGTTCCCAAGTCACGGTTGTACAATAAGTGTCACTCCAAGGCCACAGAATGGGGGACTTATTCTGAACATAATAGAGTATCCCTGTGTTTGCTCCAGAGAGATGTAGGAACAGAAGGGCTCTAGTTGTGATGTGAGGTTCAGATTCCAAGGCTTTCTCTGTATAATGGCCACTTCTTTGGACCTGTTTTACAAGTTCTCCTACCAAGGCTCAACCCCTTATTTGAGCTGTGACTTCATGCAGGATAAATCCTGCCAGATAGAGCAGAAATTGTTATCTTTTTTCCTCTTCCTTGTAGAAGGAGATTGGCATTGCTGCCCGGCTCACCTTTGAGACTCTGGCTCGAGAGAAGGCTGAAAGCTTCCTGACAGTGACCAATGATGGCAGAGCTGCCATTTGGTACCACTGGATGAGATGTCCCCAGCAGATCCCCTCCAGACAGAGCAAGGGGAGGAGGATGCCCTGTTTTTACTTTGATACCAGGCCAGGTATGAGACCTGCTGGTCTCCAAGACCTTTGTCCCTCAAGCAGAGAGCAGGAATTTGGGAGTTACCTGGGATGTGGAGTCTGACTAATGGCAGAGCACTGCTGGATGATTTCCCCTGAGGAAGCCACCCTGGGTGTCAGAGCTGACTCACTCCAAAAGAGCTGTGCAAGGCAGATCTCTCTCCTGGAACTTAAAGGAAAGGAGGTTGCTTCTGCTGAGTGTAAATGGGTGAAATATTGAGAAGTGAATAATTTTCTGATGGCAGACGGAGCATAATCTCCTGGAGAGAAAACTGAGCTTGCTGTAGAAGGGCAGTGCAAAGGGAATAAACCAGTTCAGGAAAATAGGGACTGAGAGCAAATCCAGAAGGAGAACAACAGCTGGATGAAGTGTGATAACCAGCTGAACTATGGGGAAAGAGTCTCCTAGAGAGATAAGGACACTTGGGGTGGTGTTGGAAAAGGGTCAGGTTAACCAGGTGGCTTCTTGCAGACCAATGCATTTTCTCTGTTCTTTCAGGTGTAATTTTGCCTGGAGAAACTCAGAGGTTTTCCTTTATTTTTAAGTCAGAGAGAGCAGGCATTTTCAGTGAGCCCTGGGAATTTAGGACACATCCTCTGTTATTAGGAGGAGCTCTGCTCCAGGTGACCCTTTGGGGAATTGCTGTGTATGAGGATAAACTGGCTGACTTCAGAGAGAAACTGGAGGTAACCAAGCATGTAGCTGGGTAACTGAGCTTTGAACTTTATATGCAAATAGAGGATAAGGGTGGAAGTGGACAACATGGTATTTTTATTGTGGAATTACTGCTGAGAGTGAGATTTACAGAATGCATATACTTGAGCAGGTTTGCTAAATGACACGAGCAACTCAGCAGTCTCTGGTAATGTTGTTCCTAAAAGCCATGACTGTGTCTCCTAAAGTGTTCACACTGGTCCTTTAAAGAATGAAATTTCTGTTAGTAATTAATTTCATTAGTTACTTAGTGGGAAGGGGATTGACTGCTGTACACTGTGGTAGCAGTTAAAGTATAAATTGAAAATTACACTATGCTTTGAAAAGTATAGTTTCAGGGAAGGATTTGTAGAGTTTATTTGAAAAGCTGTTGGCAGTATTGCTCTGCTCAGCAGGTTCTGCAGTTGTTCATGTCCTTGTCACTCTGTATAATGAATAATGTGGTTCCAGGTGGGACTGAATTTGTGTGTTTGCATATGGAATGGGGACTCACACATGTTCTCGCTGTGGTGCCCTAGAGTGAGCTGGCTGCTCGAGAAGGTGCTGCTATAGTGAAAGAGAGCTTGGATGAACTTCTGGACCAAATTCGGACACTCGAGCCCATCCCATCTCCTGTGGATTCCTGTGTCACAGAGGAAGAGCTGTTCCACAGGAAAAATCCTGAGGTGATGTTTGCTATTGGGTAGACTGCACAACTGAAATAACTGGGGAGGGCAGACCCACGGGGCTGCTGCATCCCTGGTGTTCTTCAGCTGGCAGAGTCTGCCACGGAGGCTTTAAGAGTTGGGTGTGAAGAGGGAAGGTGCAGCCTCCATGTTTACCTTTTTCCCCATTGTCACAGTTGCATTATCAGCATCAAGTGGTAAAACGTCTGCATAAACTATGGAGACAGCACCTGACTGTGCCTTCAGTCGTGGAGGGGGAAGTGCCCTTGGAGCAGAGGAGCACTGCAGAGGACGTGGAGTACCAGGAGAGCACCTCAGAGCCTCCCTCTGTCCAGGGCAGCACCACCGAGCTCCCACGTGGGAAGTATGCATTAGAGGAGTCTCCAAGAGAAAAGAGCATTGAGGAGGAAGAAGCAGGTCCTTCAGGATGGAACCTTTCCATTGAGGACTTTAAACAGGTGGTCACCTCTGTTCCCACAAGCTGATGATGTGTTAATTCCCCTAGAGCAGCCCAGGCTGCCCCAGTGTGAGCCCGGCTGAAGGGCTGCTGCCATGTGCTGGGAGTTTGAGAGAGTTATTGTGTGTTGGCTCTGCTGACCACACCCTCAGGGCTCTTGTAAAGAGAGTCCCGGGAGACTCTGTGGGCTGTTGTGTGAAGAAGAAAAGAGAACCACACGATATAATAGATATTTTAAGCTCTTCTCCCTTTAGCTTTCTGTCATCACAGGATTGAATGTGGGGGGCAGGCTGGGCTTGCAGCCTCCTGTGGCTCCCCCAAGGGCTCTTCTCCTTGGAGAGTCCTTCCTATTCATCAGAGAACTAAGGGGGCACTCATGACAGGCTGTGGATGAAGTACAGACCTCCCTAGATTAAAGCAAGAGTGCTTTGGATTCAGTCAATGGTTTTTCTGTTGTGCTCTCTTGGAAATCTGTTACTTTTATAACTAAGCTTTACTAGGGAGCCTTCTAGCTTGATAGAATTCTTGTTTCCCAGCACGCCTGAAGTTGCAGAGGGGCTTAATATCAGTCTGATGGGGAATCTGGGATTGTTCCACAGATCTTGGGTACCTTGGCCATATCCTGGCTGTGTAGGAAGCCCCATGTGGGTGTGTAAGTGCCCAGTGCAGCCTGTTTTCAGACTGGTGTCCAGGGATAGAGCTGTGGGCTGCTCCACTGAGCTCAGGGACTGGGAATAAAGACAGAAGTGCTTCACAGCCCCTGTGTCTTTTCTCTCACAGGCTATAATGTCAATCCCTGGGGAGGAGCAGCGGGAAGAGGCACTGACCCAGCTCAATAAGGCAGCTCTGGAGCTGTGTGTTGAACAGAGGCCAACTCAGTCAGACCTTCTCTATCCACTCTGGTGGGTTACCTTTGCAAGGAAAAGCTTGTGAAAACATTGTGTGATCAACAGCCTCAGCAAGCTCTGTTGCAAGTGTTGTGATTCAGAGTGCACATAATTATATGAGGTCTAGATGTCATCTTTGCACTCTGGTTTTTTATAGCTTAATTGTAGCAGCTGTCTAGGACCTAAATGCCTTTTTTTTTTTTTTTCTGGAGATAAGTTTAGATTAAATGCATGTAATTTTGGAGAGTGTACAAGATTATTTCTGGAAAGATTATTCCAGTCTGTATTTATGAAACCTTTGGGTATTTTCTGTATCATTTTACTCAGATAACTGTCTCCTCCCTCTTACAGTCTCTCTGTTATTTGCTCAGGCTTTCAGACTGTAAACATATTAACAGCTTTGAGTTGCTTCTAAATTAGAAGGATGCAGGTTCTTCTTGGGAAGAGCAGAGCAGGTTGATTTACCCACGTGTGTCATGTTGGAGAGCAGACCTAGTTTCACAGTAATATTTATGGGAGCCTGTTGATTTGCAAACCATTGAGACCTGAGAGGGATCTAACATGAGGAAAGCAATTCAGCACCCCCCTGCACAGATATTTAGACAGTGGGTGCTGTTTTGTTGGTTTAGTTGCACTGGCAGCTGTTAGCTATAAGGTGCCTTCACTCCTGGGCACAGGGTCACACGAGGTGGCAGTTCCTGCACTGTCTCCCTTCTCATCCTGATAATTTTCTCAGCCTCCAGCTGTGGCGTGGAGCAGTTGATGACCTGGTGAGTCACTCTCTGAGGCTCAGATCCCTGCTTGGTTTGATTAAGAAGGACACCTATGTAGAAGCTGTTCCAGAGGAAACAGGTAAATGGTGATTTTAGCACAGCAGCTGCTTTCTGTGGGCTGTTGGAAACATAAAAAACATGATGAATTTGAACTGAAATGTCAATTTCAACGTGTCTCCCTGAGGAAAAAGCATCAGGAAAAAACTGGCAGATTGTGTGACAGTCACGATACTAATTGGGATCTGTGGTTTGGCATCAGTAAAAAAACACCCCCACAAAAAAGCCTTTTAATTCAGCTAGATCTAGCCATGGTTTTCACACAGACTGACCCAGCAAACACTGCCTCAATAAGATCTCTTCATTCCTCATTTAAACAAAGAACTCTTCAAGGTATTGTTTTTCAGTGCAGTACTTCTCAGATTAATAAAAAGAGGAAAATATACTGCAAAAGTCACACATTCCCCCTGTGCTAGTGCAGTGGGCCGGACATTTTGGATGTGTAGATGCTTTTGGTTAATTAAAATCCTTTCTTTTGTAGAGGAAGTAAAGCAAGGAGAAGCAAAACAAGGAGGAAAGGAAGACAAAATAGCTACTAAGAAAGAAGAGAAAAAGGATAAAGATGGCAAAAAAAGTAGAGGGACACCAGGGAAGGAGAAAGTGGTAGGTGAACCCTGAGTGCTGGGGGCAGTGTGATCCATCCTGAGGTTGTGTATCCTTAGTTTGAGCTGATTTCCAGCCCAGTGAAAGAGGTGCTGCTGCTGGGAGGTGCATCTTGAAGCAGTATGAGCAGTGTCCTGACCTGTGTCCCTTTTTTTCCTTGCTCTGTCTCTGATCAGGATCATTCGGGTGGCAGAGGGCTGAAAGCAAAAGATGAGGAGCAAGTATCTTCCATTTCAGTGCAGGACGTGAAAGAAGAAGAAGAAGAAGAGTCTGTCAAAGGAAGAGACGAGGAGCAGAAGGTGAAAGAGGAAGCTGCAGCTACAGATGGGGCAGAACCTGCTCAGGAGCAGGTGGACTCTATTTCACTTGGAAGATACAGGGAAAAGCTCTACATTGAAGTGAGTCTGATGAAAGCTTCTGTCATTGTCTGGGTTTGGTTCTTGTAAGGCACACTGAGGCTCAGGGGGAGAGGCAAGCATTTTGTTACACTCAGAAAACTGGCAGACATAAGTCCCTTGTGCTGCAGGCAGGTTAGTGTGAAATCCAAATTAATTTGTTTCAGCCTGGACTCCGTTAGCAGAAATCCAACCCTCACACAGCCACATGCGGGACTCGTATCTGGGATGTCTTTAGCATTGCTTGCAGACTCTGGAGGGACCAGCTGAATTAATTGTACCTCAGATAATGTTAAACACACTTCATAGCCAGGGAAGTTATTACTAGAGCTCTGTTAGCAGCAGGCTGCCACTTCTGTGTGGTTGTATGTGTGCCCATATGAAAACATGCCTCAGAAACCACCCCTGTCAGTCTCAGCCTCAGGATTTCTTCATGTGTTTTCACTGCAACTTGTCTTCTCTGAATTTCTGTAGGTTTACAGGCTGCTGGATTCAATGGTGAGTGAAATGGTGTCTTTATTTGAGGATCTAAAGCAGTAACATGCTCTGAAGTGGGAGTGAAGCCCTTTGTATGTAGAAATAGACTTGCTTTAAAAAAAATAAATAACCGTATTTACACTGATGGAGTGGAGAGTCTTCTTTCTGAAGTGATTCAGTGATTACAAATACTGGGCTGCCTCTTTTCTGACACACTGTGATGTGAGACTATTGCTAGATCATCTGTTACTGATACAGATGATGCTTGCCAAGAAGAGACAAGGCAAGAAGCATCACCACCTCAGAAAATGTTAAGACTGGAAAATACTGTTATTTCTGCTAAAGGAGAATTAAAAGTGCCAGTTAACATGAGGTAAGTTCTTTGTGTCTTGATTGTGCTTGGCTAGCAGGTGAGTGAGCAGGGTGTTCTTGTACTTATGAATACTGGTACCAGGAAAGTAGACAAATCCATCCTGGTTTTTATCATATTTTTGGTGTTTGTCCAGTCTCCCCTTGGGACTTGCTAACAGGAGGCTTCTCTGAGGCATTCTGGATCCCAGTAAAAGCACTGTCCCAATGGGTGTGCCACCCTGACTGGGTTTGCACTCACAGATTTCCTTCTTGTGCTGATCTTGCCATCTCTTTCCATTGAGCTCCAGGTACCCATGTCCCATTCTGAACCAGGTGTTATAAGCTTCCTTCCAGGACTAATCACTCTTAAATGAGTGAAATTTGTGCTATAAAAGTTGTGAGCCATGGTGAGGCCTCGTGTTAGAGCCACCCCTCATGCCTGTCCATCTGCCTGTGTGTCTGGGCTCATCACCATTTTCCATGTGTGCATCACTGCTGGAATGGGGCTTTTTGTGGAGGCATCCCAGGCCTGAGTGCAGCACATTGGACTTTCCTTGGAGCAGGTTCCCAGGCAGAGTGAGCTGTGTGTGGGGTCTGTGTGGCCTGGTGTCACCTTCCTGCTGAAGCAGCTGGACAGCATTCCCCAGGAAGGCTTTGGCCCCGCAGAGCAATGCTGTCCGTGTAGATCATTAACTGGGGATGGTCATCCCACTGGAGCTCTTGGGCAGCAGGTGCCTTTCCATGCTGAGTGTCACTCAGCCATGAGTTCAGTGGCTGCAGGTGTGTCCCTTGGGCACGTGCCCCCGTCCCTGGGCTGGCACACGCGGTGTGAAATGATTGCTCCTGCTGCTGGATTGGTGTCTCCTGCTTTCCCATTTTAACTCCTGTGCTGTCCCTGGGGAGAGGATCTGCTCCTCCCCTTGGGTCCCAGCAGTACCATGGCAAAGCACAGCTTGTTTTTTTCACTGGCCAGGTGAGGCTCCTCATCTTTTGAGATGTTTTCTCGTTGTGGGGTGTGGGGAAGCATTTTGGCTTCTGTAGCAGCAGGAGCCTCCTCTGGCTTAGCGGGCACAGACCCACAAAGGGAATGTCTCTGCTCAGCATTCCTGGAGTGAGAATTTCAGCAACATTTTGAGAATTAGGAGGAAAAAGGCCTGAAGTTGGGGTGTGTCTCACAGGCTCTGACAATAGCTCCTGCCTTCCTGGAGATGATTATCAGCTTGTGAATCTGCCCAACTCAAACTGCTCAAGCCATCTGTTTCTAGGAGAGAGGGAGTCTGCACGTTCTAGAGGCAACGTGATTGTCTGAGAGGCAGGAATCCTTTCATTTGGTAGCTTTACCTTAAAGGATGGCAAAGCCAATCCATGTCTTCATGGATCCATATCTTCAGTCCAGCCTATTGAACCCAGGCTCCATGTGTTCATCTACCCACAGGAAAATCTGTTAATACAACACCAGTAGATGAAAGTTTTACATCAGTCGTGTACAATGGAAGAATGTCCTGTGCTGGCATCTTCCCTTCTGAGGGAGGGGTCTGGTGGCAGAGGGCAGGTGGGTGGCATGTGAGTTCTGCAAAGGAGAACAAACCTAACACTCTATAGTCTAATATCGAATAGTCTAACTTCTTGTCATAATTTTTTGTCATAAGTATTGCCAGTGCTTCTTCCAGCCTCAGACAAGAGTGTCCTCAGGGGACAAGGTACAAGCAGCATGCAGGAAGGGATGTGCTAGGCCAACAACTGTGATACTCTGCTGTCTGGCTGCTGCAGCTTTTTGTGAGCCAGCTGGTTTTTTTTTACCCTTTTGCATTGATTTGTGGAAGTAACAGGACAAGAACTGCAGTGGAATTAGAGCTGGCTTCCACAGAGCAGCTTTAGAAACATACACCTCTTATTTACAGGAGCAGTGTAAGATGTGGGCTCTGCCCTCAGCACAGAACCCCTCAGGGCTGTCAGCTCTGCAGTCTGCACAACCCTGTAAGGCTGAGTCCTTGCAGCCAGGCAAGGAAATTATTCCTTCTCCTCTCCCAAACGTGGGCATTATTTGCATTAGTGTTAATAATTTGTCTTGTGTTTGCTAAATAACCAGGTTGAGCGACCTTCCTGGCCTTGGAAGTTGCATTTCCAAACCCCACCCGCCGTGTGAGTGGGGCCTGAAGTCATCACCAGAGAGGATGGGAAGAGGGGGAATTGCAGGAAAATGGTGCAAGCAGACGGTGACAGCATTTCCAGAGGTTTCTCAGTGGCAGAGGGGGTCTGGGTGAGCAGTCAGGCTCTACTGAGGGCAAGCAGTGCTTTCCTGGGTCCTATACCTAAAATATGGGGGTTTGGGTCCCCAGCAAAGAAACCCCAAATTTGTACAGCTCCAAAAACACCTCCTGGGGTTTTTTCCCCCATGGAGAGGTTCACTTTGCTTATAAAAAAATGACTGCCTGAGGAAAGGCAAGTTGTCTGCCTCACCATCTGACACAGTGAGGCAGGAGCATTGGGAATGGAGGAAGAGGAAAGCCTGGAGCTTGGGCTGCCATGGAGAATGCCTGCCACTTCCCGGGCTGGGATGTTTTCCGGGCTGACGTGCAGAGGGTTTGGATGCTGGATATGCTCTTTTCCCACACCGCGGCTGGGAGTGGGACTAGATGCTTATTCAGCCTGCACGGCCAGAGCTTGTTGGGAATGTCAGGCTGCTGAGATCTGCAAAGCCCCCACAGGCACATGGGCTCCACTGAGACCCAAAGCAGGACCCTGGGGCAAGATGGATCTCGGCTCTGCACTTGGTGGGGCTGGCGGGAGCAGCGGCAGGAAGGCCTGACCCCCCTCCCACCCCAATGTCTCAGCACCCCTGAGGTGCTCTCCATCATGAAAAATGTCAGCGATATTAAAAAGATTATATGTATCCATAATAGCTGAAGGCCTGTCAGTGATTAAAATGGAAAGCAGAGGCCGGGAGAGAGGGGGTGGCATTGAAATGATCGAGAGACATGACTTATTTTGTCATGTCATCTGATGCCTCCCTCTCTCCCCCCAGCCAGGCTTCGGGAGCTGTTCAG
This sequence comes from Cyanoderma ruficeps, assembly GCA_008694505.1. Lineage (NCBI taxonomy): Eukaryota > Metazoa > Chordata > Aves > Passeriformes > Timaliidae > Cyanoderma > Cyanoderma ruficeps. Next base: position 1,628,609 of record VZDJ01000216.1, on the reverse strand, counting down.
AGCAGGGGAAGAACCCTCTCCAAATTTAGATCCTTAAAAAAAAAAAAAAAATTAAAGAACTCAAATTGCGAGCGTGGCCTTGTGTAGCAGAGAGGGAGCAGCGTGGTGGGGAGGTCGACATGCCTCGGAGCTTCTTCCGCGCCCGGGGACGTGGATTTCTGTCTAAAAATAATGGGGTGGAGGAGGGAAAAAAAAAAAAAAGAAAAAGGAATACAGGCGCGCAGGCAGCAGCGAGCAGCGCCTGGCTGGCTGCCAGAGAAGGGGCAGTGACTGAGCATTTACAGCATCCCCGCCTCCCGCATGCGGCGGGGCAGGGGCTCGGCGCCGCATCCCCCGCGGCCGGTACCGCACCGCGCTGCGCCGCACCGCACCGGGGGGGCCTGAGCGCCTCTGCCGGTGCCCGGGCAGCCCCGAAGGGGTTAAGCCGGGACCTGCCGCCGGGACCTGCCCAGCCAGCCCTGCAACTCGGCGGCGCGCAGCAGGAGCGGGCGGCTGCGGCCGCCTCCAGCCCGCGGTCACCGGCGGCGGCGGCGGCACCGGCGACAGCACCGCGCAGGTAACCGGGGCTGCGCGCCCCTGGCACCGGGCTGCGCTGCGGGGGAGGGGGAGGAGGAGGAAGGTTCTGGACGCCGGAGCATCGAGGGCTGCCGGGGGATGGCGGGCCCCGGCGGGCAGCTCGGTGCCGTGACGCCTCCCGGGCCGGGCTCGGGCCCCCGCGGCGGCTGCGGGAGCGGAGCCGGGCGGGTGCGGGAGCCGGCGGGGCGGCAGAGAGCGCTGCGGGGGCCGTTCCCTGCTGCTCCCCCCATGGCGGTCACTGCTCCTCTCAGCCCTGCACCTGATTAAGGATGAAGCTGTAATCCCCTCTCGGTCCCCCTCCCCTCGCCAGACTCTTTTGGCCCCCCCCTACAGCCCCCCCATCCCTCCCGCTACCCCTCCAGGCCGTTCCTCCTCCACCCCCCCGCCGCCTCCTCGTCGCCCCCGCAGTCCCCCGCGCCGGCCCGCGGGCCATGGGGACCTAGCCCCGCAGCCGTGTCCTTCTCCCACCTGGCCACCTCTTGGTCAAGGTCACTGCAGTAATTCCATATGAGCTGCTGGGTGCTGCCGCCTTATCTCCCACACGGCTTCTGTTTCACTCCCTTTATATTCCAGGGAGGGGGGGGGATGATAATTGTGTTTGATAAACCCACAGCTCTTAACCCCACTGGCAGTTCCAGCCCTGATTACGTTCCTCTCATCCCTACCCGAGCCCATGCTTCCCATCTCTTTCCATTCAGACTTCCCAGGCCATCTCACGGCGGGCAAAGTCCAGCTGGGGTCAGGTTTCTGGCCAGCATGAGCAGTGCCGGGAGCCAGTCACTGGACCTGAGGTTTGTCCAGCTAGGAAACCTATCGGAGGCGGAAGGAACCATCCTGCCTCCTTCTCGGACTGCCAGTGTGTTTGCCGGTGCTTTCCAGGCTGGTGGCACCTTTGAAAAACGTGCCTTTATTTCCACCTGGGTGTTGGTGGAAAGCAGAGCGTGGAGCCAAGTCCTGGAGGACTTTGCTGTCCCGGAGGTGTTTTGGTGCCAGGCGGGCTGTGCACCGAGGGCTGTCCCGGCAGGATCCAAAGGCCGTGCTGACGGGCTGCATTGCGAAAGGGAACCGTGCGGGGAAGTGTCTCGGGAGAAACTTCATCCGCCCGCGAGCGTGGCAGTGCCAGGCTCCTCTCTGACTCACGGGAGATGTTGCTGGCAGAGCTGTGGGGCGCCTGACTGCTGGCCCACAGGAGCAGGAGGTGCTGGACTGGTCGCACGGGTTGTGTGGGAGCGTGGTGGGCGCCATGCACGGCTTGTGGGCACATCAGCACGGCCCCGGCCCAGCTCTGGTGGGATGGAGTGGTGTCCTGAGCTGGGGGAGGGCTGGATGTGGTGGGGCAGCTGCAGTCCAGGGAGGTACCGGCCCCCGAGGTGGGCGATGGGATGGACGCTGATAACCGCTGTCTGCAGTCTGCTGTGTGGGGGAGATACTCCTCTGCCCGCACGTGTTATCTTGGATGGAGGAAAAATTGCCAGTGAGTTTTGTCACAGTTCCGGGAGCAGCTCAGCTCCACAGTCCTGTGGTGCAGCCCTGCCCAGGACAAGGCAGCTCCAGGCAGCCTCTGCCCCTCCCTCAGTTTGGCCCTCTGACAAAACAAAGGTGAACAGTGTCTTCTCACCATGCAGGGAGAAGGTGAGGATTTAGGACCGGCATGGAGCAGGGCACAGGGCTGTGATGGGCTCACGTGAAGACAGGTCCATACTGCCCCACGTCATTGCATCTGTGTCAGTGCAGTGCATCCCAAGGACAGGCATTGCCCGTGGGGAGGCACCAGGGCAGCTCCCAGCCGTGCTAACCCCTGCAGCCCCTGCGTCTAGGCCCAGAGGAGGCTCAGACAGCTCGGGGTTTTGGTGAGAGAGGCATTGCATTATCCATCCTGGCTGACTTGGCACTGGCTGTTAGCACCCTGAATTCGCCATCCTCTCGCGGGAGCAAAATTACCGAATTTGCGGGGAAAACCTCCCTGAGCAGCTGCCAGCACCAGTGAGTCGCGATAGGCTCTGACTCATGACGAGGTTTTGAGTTTGCATGATGCAGCCTTGACAGCACTGAGAGCCTTGGGCTGACAACTGGGACAAGCAGGGCTGCGTGCAGCTGCAGGTAGTGCATCTGGGGGTACAGGGGAACTCCGGGCTGCACAAGGGCTGGCAGGGTCTGAAATCAGCTTTGCCAGGACAGTGGAGCTGAGGCAGACAGGATCTGGAGGACAGAGCTGCCATTTTCAGATGGTTACTTTTAGAAGCAGAATGCAGGGTAGAATCTCCAAATGTTGCTGAATCCAGAGTCAAAACTTGTGCTGGCTCTGCAATGCTGGGTATCACTTGCCATGAGATTTCGTTTCCCCTTGAGCATCCTGTGTGTCCCAGTTTGTGAGCCGTGGCAGCCTGGCAAGGGCACACCTGATGCCCCTACGATGGTCACATCCACCTTGAGGAGTGTCCCTGGTGCCAGCCGAGGGCTCTGGGGATGTGTCTTGGTGGTTGGGGTGATGCCGAGATCTCAGTGTCACTGTTCCCTGCTGCAGGTGCTGGTGAGGCTGTGGCCGTGCTCACTCGTCCCTTCTCCACCGTTCCCACCTGCCACCGGCAGGTCTCCAGCACGACACAGCCATGACGACCTCGGCGCTGCGCCGGCAGGTGAAGAACATCGTGCACAACTACTCAGAGGCAGAGATCAAGGTGCGGGAGGCCACCTCCAACGATCCCTGGGGACCTCCCAGCTCCCTGATGTCGGAGATCGCCGACCTCACCTTCAACACGGTGGCTTTCGCCGAGGTCATGGGCATGATCTGGCGGCGGCTGAATGACAGCGGCAAGAACTGGCGTCACGTCTACAAAGCCCTCACCCTCCTGGACTACCTCATCAAAACCGGCTCCGAGAAGGTGACCCACCAGTGCCGGGAGAACCTCTACACCATCCAGACGCTGAAGGACTTCCAGTACGTGGACCGTGACGGCAAGGACCAGGGCATCAACATCCGGGAGAAGGTGAAGCAGGTGATGGCTCTGCTGAAGGACGAGGAGCGGCTGAAGCAGGAGCGGGCGCACGCGCTGCAGACCAAGGAGCGCATGGCCCTGGAGGGCATGGGCAGCGGCAGCCACCAGGTCACCTACGGCCGCCGGGCATCGCCCTATGGCGAAGATTACAGCCGGGCACGGGGCTCACCCTCCTCGTTCAACTGTGAGTGTTACTGGTGGCTCGCTGGGGTCACTCGGGGGAGGCAGGTGTTGCGTTTGGTTTGCACCTGCTTTGTGCCCGTCATTCTTCTGCATCTTTTGAGATGGTGGCGGTGAAGCCCATCCTGCACCACAGGGCAGAGATTTGGCTGGGCCAGTGGTGGACCCCAGCAGCAGTGGCAGCTGGTGGTGCCTCCAGCCTTAAACTTATGGCTTGTTTGAGGTAGGGAGCTCTAATGTGTGGCTATATCTCCTGGGGAGGCTGGGCATTGGGACAGAGGCCTGGAAACTACTGATGTGCTCCCCAAAATACCTCAGTCCTGATGCAACTCCTTCCCCTTTTCCTGTTTTATCTCCCAGCATCATCCTCATCCCCACGGTTTGCCTCTGACCTGGAGCAAGCGCGGCCCCAGACAACAGGAGAGGAGGAACTGCAGCTGCAGCTGGCACTGGCCATGAGTCGGGAGGAGGCAGAGAAGGTAGAGTGGCCCTGCCTGTCCTGGGGTGTGAGGCATCTCCCTGTGCCTTGCCTTATCTGTGAACACAGTGGGTCAGTTCCCTCGGAAGAGGCAGGATTTGAGGGGCCGCCTGAGGCTGGTGCATATACCTGCAACTGCAGCAGGCTGCTCGCATTTTGTCTGGCATCCAAAATCGCCAGCAGGCAGATGGAGGCATGGGCTACCCCTGCTCCCTGTTCTCAGGGAGGACAGCACCAGGCTGGGATCTGTCCAACCTCCCAAACCCCAGGGTGAACTTGGGGGTGTCTTCTGAATTTACCCCAACCCCCACCCCCCAACCTGGCTACTCTCTTCTGCTGAGGACTTTTGGTCTGAGCTCCTCCGTTTCTCTTCCCTATCCACGGAGGTTTTAAGAGGCAAAGCCTTGCCCAGTGGTGGTGTGTGCAGGGCCAGCAGCATCCCCAGCGCTGGGGGCTCACTGCAGGCAGGTGCTCCCTCCCACTGTCTGGTCCTTTCAAACTGGGCTAGAAGGAGCACTGGGAAACAGCCCCAGGAGGAATCAAGCAAGTGAGCTCTTGTGCCCAGTGTGAAGCCACCTCAGGCTGTCCCCTCTCCTATCTGCTGGCCTCTTTTCCATCAAGGATGGATTATTTGCTCGCTGGCAACCAGCTGGCATGGTGTGCACGAGCCTGTGGGTACAGCCAGTACACAAAGTCAGAGGGACAGGGGAACCAAGGAGCTGCATGGCTGGACTGGTGGGCATCCCCTGGAGCTGGCACCCAGCACCATGAGCTCAGTCCTGCCAGAGCAGGGGATGTGCTCTGGGGATGGTGCTTGTTGCTGCCAGTCTTTCCTGTCTGATGGAGGCTCTTTTGGAGGCAGAGCAGGGTGTATATCCCTATTTTTGTCCTGGAATGGGAGTATTTATAGCCTTCTCACACTGCTCCAATGAGCACTGTAGAAACACTCTCTGGAAAGTGTTGCCTGTTTGTTGAAGTCCATCTGGGCTGCACATGCATGTGCACACATGTATGGGTGTCAACACACACAGCCCCACCAGGGTACCCATTCCCAGCCCCCATGAGTCCCCACACTGCTGGAAAAGTGTCATGGGGCAGCGATCAGGGCTACCATGGTGGTACAGGGACAGCCTCTCCCCAAAGTCTCCTCAGGTCTGTGGGGCTGGCAGGAATCCCAAACTGAGTCCGGTCAGTGTCACAAACCCTCTTCCCCAGCAGGCTGCCAGGGCAAGGGGATGCCTAACTCATCTCCTCTCCTTCACTGGCTGCATCAGGGTCCCCAGAAACCTCCCAGAGGAGATGCTGACTGCCTAATTTAGGGTCATCCCAGCCTTAATCCAGTGGCTGGTGATGGGATCGGGGAAGGAGCTGGGCGGGGGCTGCAGGGAATCTGAGCAGGAGCTGGTTAGAGAGCACAGGGACACTGGGCTGGGGGTCTGCAGGCAAGACCAGCTCTGGATGGGCACAGATGCTGAGCAGGCAGGCAAGGGGCCGCAGGAACGGTGGTAGCAAGGAGAAGGACAACCTCCAAGCAGTCCTGGGAGCTGAGGGCGAGATGAAATGTCACCCAATTTCCTCTGTTGCCAGAAGCCACTTCCTCCACTTTCCAGTACAGACGAAGAAAGGCAATTGCAGCTCGCGCTCGCGCTGAGCAAAGAGGAGCACGAGAAGGTACCTGTGTCCTGCAGTCCTGGCGCTCTGCTCTCCTTGCACTTGGTCTTCTCTCTGTGGCACCGGAGCCTGAAACATCACCTCGCTCTGGTGCCCGCTTTGCTTTCGCTGCTCCAGGCTGTCTGCTGAGTGCTCTCCTGGGGGGCTCGGCCCTGGAGGAGCTGTCTGCTCACATGCTGGGACTTTCTGGGTGGCAGCTCCTGTGCTGGGTGTGTCTCCTGGAGAAGGTGCTGGCTGCAGGGTTGCTGAGCTCACAGGCCCCATCCCTTGTCCCTGCAGGAAGTGAGGACTTGGCAGGGGGAGAACTCCCTGCAGCAGAGACCTGTGGAGGAGACTGCCCCAGGCAGGGATGAAGAGCAAGAAGATAAGATGAAGAAAAGCCAGGTACAGCACTGGAGGCTGGGTGGCCACGCAGGGATGATCCTGCAGGTCTGCCAGGCCCCTCTCACCTCTTTATTCCCTTTCTGTCTGCAGTCCTCTATTCTGGAGCTGGCAGATATATTCGGGCCGGCGCCAGCCCCCTCCAGCCACACGTCTGCTGACCCATGGGATATGCCAGGTGAGGACAACTTGCAGGCTGCCAAAATTTGGGACAGTGGCAGCAAGTTGTCCCTTGCCTCTGTTCCTCCCCAGTCCCCAGGAGCTCAACGATGAGGACCTCTCCCTTCCTCTCCCTCTGCTGCCTACTCTGTTATACTCCCAGGTGGTACTGCTGGAAGCCATGGTCCCCTGACCACATCCCCACCACTCAGCATTCCTCTGTACTCTGCATTGTTCCCCTCTCCCACAGTTTCCCTTGTTTTCCAGATATGAAACCCAAAGTGGAGTTGGCGGCCTCTGCCTGGACCGGTGCAGCAGATCCCTGGGTGCCAGTCCCAGACCCTGGTGGGGAGCCCCTCTCCCAGGCGAGCACCTCATCCCAGCAAACCTCTGCTGGGCCCTGGGACTTTCCCCCCAGCACCACTGCAGCCTCTGACCCCTGGGGGAAGGCACCCATGTCTTCTGGCTTCCCTCCTGCGGACCCCTGGGGAACAGCATCCCCCCCAGCCCCCCAGGGCTCCGGTTCTACACCAGCTCCTGACCCTTGGGCTGCTGTGCCCGAGCAGCCTCCGACCCCTGGTAAGAGGCTCAAAGGACCTTTTGGCTTTGCTGAGGATTGAGGACAGCCTTGACCATCACTACCCTCCTGCAAGTGGGCATCTCTGGGTTCTCCCCCCTTCCTCCTTCGACCAACTCCCCACCCTCCTGACCCTCAGCAGGACCTCTGCTCACCCCTCAGCGTCCTGAAGACTTCAAGGAACTTTTAGACTTTGTACAGAATAGGCTGCTCTAATTTACACAGCAGTTAATAGAGCCATCCCATGGGAGCGGGTGGCAGCCCCACACCTCTCCAGCAGCGGGGTGATGCTGTGTCCCATTAGTGATACCTATTTGCAAAACTCAAATGGCGCCTGTACACCCTGCCAGGACCAGACAGGACTGTTGCTGGTTGCTGATGGGGAAACAGTGTAGCAGCAGCTTGTGTTTCAAAGCTCAGCGCACTCCCAGTTCCTCCTTGGTGTTTCCTCCAGCCCTGTGCAGGTCCTGCATGTGTTGTTGCTCTGAGTTTTGGTCCCTGCTGATGGTTGCAGAACCTGGTCGAGGGGCCAGTGCTGATTGCTAAAGCATTCCTGCAGACCTGTCCCCTCCACCTGCCCCTGCTGGGGCTGGGAAAGGGACCTAACTTGGTGTGGGGTGATGGGTGCCAGCAGTAGGGCCGTCTTAGTCTGCAATGATCCCATGATCTAGCTCTTCTAAGCCTTCCCCAGTGCACATTCCTGACCCCCGACCCCATGTCCTGCACTGCACCCCCTCTTCTCTGTCTCCTTGCAGGCAGCCACCCCTGCCTCTCTCCTGCCCTTCCATCTCCTGCCTCCCACCTCCCTGCTTGCTCCCTTCCTTGAGTGTCCCCTCTTCCCCCCAGCTCCAGGGGGGAACGCTTTTGATCCGTTTGCAAAGCCGCCCGAGCCGCCGGAGCAGGAGCCCTCGCAGCCGCCCTCCTCGGCCAAGTCCAGCAGCCCTGTGGGTAAGAGCTGGGAGTGGGCAGGTGGGGACGGTGACATGTCCCTGCCTGTGGCAGGGAGGCAGTTCTAGGGCTGGCCAGGGGGTGTGTAGCTGCTTGCTGGCATGGCCAAAGCGTGTTTCCACGGGCATGTGCTGTGGCCTCAGTCTGCCCCACAGCTGAGGGAACAGCTCAAGTCTCTTCATGTACCCATGTCTGCTGTCTCCCGTGGTGGCTTGGGGGTACTTGGGCAGGCCGTACTGCAGGCTCAGCCCCAGTGTGTCATGCTGTGACCTGGGGTGAGGTGTGTTGCCAGCCACCCTGTGCGGTGACAAGGGAAGATGCTGTCACCCTTGGTGTCTCCCAGGTGGCTCACGTGTCTCATCTCTCCTCCTTCAATCCCAGAGCCTGACCCCTTTGGCGACCTGTTCCCCAGCACCAGGCAGGATGGGGCAAAGAGCTTTGACCTTGCCAACCTGGCTGACTCCCTGCCTGAATCTGGCAAGGAGCGGAAGGACTGTAAAACCCCTGAGGCCTTCCTTGGCCCTGCCGCCTCCTCCCTGGTCAACCTGGACTCCCTGGTCGCACCTACTCCGGCCTCCAAGACTCGCAACCCCTTCCTCTCGGGTAGGTGCCTGTAGGGCTGCTGACCAGGGGCTTCCCTGGGCTGGGCAGGTGGCGGGCAGGGGAGAAGAAGGAAGAGAAGGGCTGGGGGTAGCCTGGCTGTCCTGACATGTCCCATCTTCTTGCCAGGTCTGAGCACGCCGTCCCCCACTAACCCCTTCAGCCTCTCCGAGCAGCCCAAGCCGACGCTGAACCAGATGCGGACCAGCTCGCCAGTGCCCGGCCTGCCCGCCGGCCACCCCGCCAACTCCATGACCTACAGCGCATCCCTGCCGCTGCCCCTCAGCAGCGTCCCCGCTGCTACCCCTGCCCTCCCCGCCTCCGCCAGTGCCTTTCCGCAGGCTGGCACCTTCCCCGAACTCCCCAGCACCTTGCCACAGCCTTTACTGCCGCTGAGCGGCCCCCCGGCCCCGCCGTCTGCGCCCGGGGGGCTCAATCCTTTCCTCTGAACCCTCTGGACATGTGGACTTTCACCCCCTCCCCAGCTGTTACAATCCCCCCCGATCTTTCCTTCCGCCAAGACTTGGGGGTTTGCTAAGCTGCACGGGAGGGTGCCCTCAGCCAGCCCCCTCCCCGTGCCCACTATGGGGGGCAGCCAGCATGAGCCCCCGTGCTTGATGGGCGACAGGGGACCCTTCCCCTGCGAGGGCCTGTGCGGGGGGCCGCGGTGGGGCTGGCTGGGGGGCAGCCGGCATGAGCCCCGGTGCTCGACGGGCAGGAGGGAATCCCCTTCCCCTGTGAGGGGCCACGGCGGAGGCCTTACAAAGGGCTGTGGTGGGGGGAGCTCTGCTCACTGGGCCGGGCGGGTGCATGGGGTCCGGTTGCTGGATGGACCCCCGGCGTGGACCGCGAGGATCTAGGGCAGCGCGGGGCCGGGGGTGGAAGCCGCGGGTCCTCCCACCCCGCGGGGTTCGCACTCCCTCGGCTGCTCCCCCTCTCCCCCGTCCCGCTGCCACCGCCCCCCGCCCGCTGCTGGGCGCCGCTCCAGGGACGGGGGCGGCGGTGCTTGGGCGCTGCGGCGGCGGCTGCGGGTGCCCGTGCGACAATAAACTGCGCTGAGCGACCCGGTGTAGTGGCCTGTGCGACAATTAACTGCGCCGAGCGACCCCGGTGTGCGGCGCGGGGCGGTAACGGCGGTGGGCCGGTAACGGGGCGGGACCGGGACCGGCAGGAGCGAGGTCTCGGTGGAGGCGGGGCTGCGCCTNGGCCAGGATCGGGGCTGTGGGGCCGGGGGCGTGGCCGGGGGGCGTGGCTGTGGGGCGCCGGGGGCGTGGCCGGGGCGGGGCTGTGGGGCGCCGGGGGCGTGGCCGGGAGCGGGGCAGTGGGGCCGGGGGCGGGTCCGGGAGCGGGGCGGGGCCCGGGAGCCACCGCCATGTTGTCGGCGTCGCTGCGCTGCGCCCGCAGGTACCGGAGGGGCGGGCGGTGCGGGTCCGGCCTGGGCGCGGTGGCTGCGAGCCCCGCCAGCCCCACTGCACCATCACGGCGTCTCCGCCACTCCGCGAATCTTCCCCGCACCTCTCCTGTGCTCCCCGTCCTCGCTGCAGCGCCCGCGTCCACTGAATTCTCCTGCAACGCCCTGTACCCCTCCTGCATCTCCTCTGGATTCTCCGTGCACCTTCCTGAGTTCCTCCTATGGCCTTTCCGCACCCATACACTTCTCCTGCCTCCCCCGTCATCCTTCCCATATCCCTTTGCATCCCCCTGTATCCTCCCTAAATTCTCCTTGTATTGTCGCAGCCCCTGCACGACTTTACGTGCTCTGTATCCCTGCTCTGCACGTCTTTCCCACCTCCTGCATCCCAGCCCTGCATCCCTCCTGCATCCCTGTACCCAAACCCTGGATCTGTCTAGCAGCAGAGGGCTCTCCCTGGTCCCCTCCTGCTCCTCACTCCCCTCACCACAGATCGTGTCCTTCCCCTGCCCGCAGCCACCCCACGGCAGGGAATTTTCCTCTCAGGGGATGTCCTCTCAGAGGACACGCAGGTCAAGTCCCACAGATGCTGCTCCTGCGTTTGCAGCTGTGGAGTGTGTCCCCAAAGTGTGCTGGTGGGGGGCAGCCGTAGGAATGGCCTTCACCCCACCGTGGGTGGGGTGTGCCAAACTGGAGAACAACCTCCTCTGAGCATCCAGTGAGTGGGAAGGACTTGTAAAGTCCTGGGGGGGATTTGGATGGACTGAGCCCCAGCAGAGCCACTCGGGGCTGGGGCTGAGAATGGTTCCCTCAGCATGGGGAGTGAATAGTGGGGAGCAGCACCCTGTCCTGGGGCACAGCAGGGCCTGGGGTGGTGGTGCTGATGCTCTGGTCTGTCATGGCTCTGTGCAGAGGCTGAGCTTTGAGCAGGAAACCCCTGAGCCTGTTTGGTGTCACAGGCACACATTTCTGACGGGGATCGCAGCCATGGCCACGGTGGGGACACCTGGCCCCCCCGGTGTCCCTCGTCACACTAACCGCCTGATTAACGAAAAGTCCCCGTACCTCCTGCAGCACGCCCACAACCCTGTGGATTGGTAAGAGCAATGGAGAACCTTTCCCTCTCTACCTCCACCTCCTCCTCTCATTGTGCCCATGGGGCTGAGGGACTCTTGTCTTCCCCCCACAGGTACCCTTGGGGTCAGGAAGCCTTTGATAAAGCAAAGACAGAAAACAAGCTGATATTCCTGTCAGGTAACCAGATACAAGGCATGTTTCCTGTCCCCGTGTGTTGGTCAGTAGATGATCAGATAAGCTGAGCTGGATCCTGAGCTGGTGTGAGTAGCCATGTAGGTATGGGTGACCACCAAGCAAGAGCAGGCCATGTGCTGGAGTAGCTCTCTGAAAATGGGCTACATGCAGGACCAGAGTCCGTGGCCAGTGTTTAGGAGCAAGAGCTGGAGAGTTCAGGAGACTTTTCTCCTCCATCTCTTGTCCAGGGAGGCAGCAGCTGTCGCCCATAGCAAGGGTCCCATCTCTGAGTGTTCTCCCAGTCACGTGTTTCCTGCTCCCTGCAAAGGACCATTCCTCACCCACCTGAGCTTGTTTGCAGTTGGCTACTCCACCTGCCACTGGTGCCATGTCATGGAGGAGGAGTCCTTCAAGAGCAAGGAGATTGGGGAGATCATGAATGAGCACTTCGTATGCATCAAAGTGGATCGTGAGGAGCGACCAGATGTGGACAAAGTGTACATGACCTTCGTGCAGGTGAGGGAGGCACGGGCAGGGCCCAGGAGGCTTGGACTGGCTCGCTCAGGGTGTTGTTTGTTGTCATGTTTCTCAGGCAAGCATAACCAGTATATGGGGTGTTCTGGTCACAAGGGTGGACAGAAGCACATGTCTGTCTTTGAGTGAGGCTCCTGGATGTGCTGGAAGGGCACAGAGCAGGTGCCTCTTGCGTGACCTTGGTGCACATGTGTTCTGTTTTACAGGCCACCAGTGGTGGAGGTGGTTGGCCCATGAGTGTCTGGCTGACCCCAGACCTCAAGCCCTTTGCTGGGGGGACGTATTTCCCTCCTGAGGATGGAGTTCATCGTGTTGGTTTTCGGACTGTGCTGCTCCGGATCGCAGAGCAGGTGCGGGGCAGGGATGGTGTAGCAGGCAGGGCTGAACCAAAGGGGGCACAGGGAAATTGGTCTGGGCTTGAAGGGTGACTGAGTTGGGAGATTCAGTTGTGAGGAAGAGTAGCCCAGAGAAAAAACCAGAGCTTTGGCTTGTTTAGAAGTGGATTTGGACTGATTTTGGGTGGGTGATCGAGAACTGGAGGTGTTGGTTTGGACTGGTGCAAGGCAAGAAGAACTGTCTTTTCCCCCTTGCATCTTAGTGGAAGGAGAACAAAGATGCCCTGTTGGAGAGCAGCCAGAGGATTCTGGAAGCATTACGACACACATCAGAGATCCGTGTGCAGGGCCAGGAGTCACCCCCACCAGCCAAAGAGGTGATGGACACCTGTTTCCAGCAGCTCTCCAGATCCTATGATGAGGACTATGGTGGCTTTTCCAAATCCCCCAAGTTTCCCACCCCAGGTCAGTCTGATCTCTACTGCTGATACCTGCTGTGGGGCAGACAGCACTGTGGGGGCAGAGCCCACCCCACAGCCTCCCGTTTTCTCCCTGTGTTTCAGTGAATTTGAATTTTCTGTTCACGTACTGGGCCCTGCACCGAACAACTCCCGAAGGTGCCCGGGCACTGCAGATGGCTCTGCACACCCTCAAGATGATGGCCCACGGGGGCATCCATGACCACATTGGTCAGGTGGGAGTAAATCTTTGGGGGTAAGCCCCTTTCATGCCCAGGAGGTGTGGAGTGGAGATGTCAGGTAGAAACACCTTCACATGATCTCTGCAGGGGTTTCACCGCTACTCCACTGACCAGCACTGGCATGTCCCTCACTTTGAGAAGATGCTCTATGACCAGGGGCAGCTGGCAGCCATGTACAGCAGAGCCTTCCAGGTACAGCTCTGACATCCCTGTGTGGCTCCCACTCTTGCAGGCTGCAAGGACTGGCCTGGTTTGGGGAGCAGCTTCAAAGCCTATTTCCCAAGGTGCTCCCTATCCCATGGGCATGGAACAGTACAGTGCTCCCTTCATCTTCTGTTGTCTATCCAGAAGTGCTGCACAAACTTGTGACAGTGTAGCCCCAGGGCTTTGAGCATAGCTGGGGAGGAAACAGCCTTTGAGCTGGTCTTCACAATTCAGCAACCAATGCTGCTGCCTCTCATCTTGGTGTAACTCCAGCATTGCTCTCCAATGCCCTTCGTAGATATGCGGTATTCACTGATAGTAGATTTCCGTTGAAGGTCTTACTGTGAATCCATTCCTCATTTAAAAATCCTTGGATTTTGAAATACTGCTTTGCCAACTCTTCAAATTGAAATCTCTCACCATTATCTTGCTGTGTCTCTTGCCCCGCCTCCGCCCGTGTAACCCTGATGTCCACCTTGTGTCTCCCACAGATCTCTGGTGATGAATTCTTTGCTGATGTTGTCCGAGACATTCTGCTTTATGTCTCACGGGACCTGAGTGACCAGGTAGGCTCTTCCCTGAGCTGAGCCAAAGGGAGCCACTTACCCTGCCCGGGGATGTGGCTCGGGGCTGTTTTTCCCTCGCGGCTGAGCTCATTCTGGAGCACTGCTGAGGCTCATTAGCCAGGCTGCTGGCTGTGCAGTGATGGGGAACTGGCTGAAGGTGCTGTCCTTGAGCTGGAGAGTCTCTCCGTTGTGTTTTTCCCAGGAAGGAGGTTTCTATAGTGCAGAGGATGCAGATTCCCACCCAACCACCACGTCCAGAGAGAAGCGAGAAGGAGCCTTCTGTGTGTGGACAGCCGAGGAGCTCCGGGCTCTCCTCCCTGACCCTGTCAAGGGGGCCACGGAGGGAACAACACTGGGAGATGTCTTCATGCGCCACTATGGAGTGGAAGAGGCTGGCAATGTGGACCCCAGGAAGGTGAGGGGGAGCAAAGACTTGCCAGGGGCACTGGTGAGACATAGAGCAGACTGTCTCGGACAACATCAGCAAAGAATTCATCACCAGCATCCATAGGCATGGAGGGATGGCAGAGCAGCCGCAAAACACTCAAGAGTCCAACACCTCCCAAGCCCAGTGGTGTTCCTGTGTCTCCCTCTCCTTTCAGGACCCCCATCAGGAGCTGAAGGGAAAGAACGTGCTGATTTCCCGCTGCTCCCCGGAGCTGACAGCAGCCAGGTTCGGGCTGGAGCCGGCCAGGCTGAGTGCCCTGCTGCAGGAATGCCGGCAGAGACTGTCCTCAGCCCGGGCACTGCGGCCACGGCCACACCTGGACACCAAGATGCTGGCAGCATGGAATGGTGAGAGGAGCCCTGCTCTGGGGGCACAGGCCTTGGCTGGACCCCCTCCAGGGCCTGGTACCGACAGGTCCTGCTGGGGCTGGAGAGCTCCCACAGAGGCAGGGGGTAGGCTGAGATCAGGGGCTGTGGAAGCACCTCCACACCTGCAAGCCTTGGGAGTGTCTGGTTACTGTTCTGGCTTTATTTCCCTCCCCAGCTGCCAGCAGAGAGCAGCAAAACTCTTCCCCTGGCTCGGTCCAGCTCCTCTGGCTGGGCTGTGGGGAGGGGATCTGAGCTGGGGGCCCAGGGCCCTGGTGGGTACAGAGCCTGTCCCTACTGCTGCATGGGTGAGGGTTCACAGCACTACGTCTGTCTGTCTGGGAGTCCTGCCTCAGGGAATAACTGCAAGATGCCAGGCTCTCTTCCTAGCAGTAAATTCCTGGGTGTTTGGGTCTGGAGCTGGCGTGGGCTGGAGTTATCCTACAAACTGGAATAGTCTTGAGCCCTGTATCTGCCCACAAGTGAGGGCTCAGCTCTTGCTGGCCTTACCGTACTCTGCCTGTCTCTTTGGTGACAGCAAGTGATTTCATTAGTGATTGGAACTGGGCAGAAGAGCTGAGACCTGACCTGCTGGCATCAGGGAAGATGAGCTTCACGTTGAGCATCTTTCAAAGGACTGACAGTGATTCTTTCACCGGTTCCATGTGCCCCCCTGACCTGTCCTGCTGTCTCTCCCTCTGCAGGGCTGATGATCTCAGGCTTTGCCCAGGCTGGGGCTGCCCTGGCTGAGCAGGAATATGTGAGCAGGGCTGCGCAGGCAGCTGCCTTCCTGAGAACACACCTTTTTGACCCCGACAGTGGGAGGCTGCTGCGGAGCTGCTACCGGGGCAAGGACGACTCAGTGGAGCAGAGGTGAGTGTCAGAGTCCACAGACTTGACTGGCCACCTGCAGGAGCTGCCCAGACCCCCAGCAGTCCCTGTCCTCTATTCCAGGCAGGACTAAACTGGGAGGGAGGGAGGTTGTTTGGTGTAGAGCTCCGGTGCAGTTTAGGAAGGATTAGTGTCCCCCAGCCAGTGAGGAGGAATTGAGGTCAAAATCTTTCCCATTCCTCATCTTTTATACTGGCTGGTGTCTTCCCCTGTGTTCTCCTGTACAGAACCGTGGGGCTGAGTTGTGATGGCCACAGCCATTTCTTTGCTCAGTGGCATCTCCTTGTGTAGCAGAGACCAGTAAGCAGAGCTTTGCTGGGTTCAGAGCATTTCCAACCTGCTCAGTTTAGAGATTCTGATTTTCCTTCCCTGTCTGCCACTGCAGCACTGTGCCCATCCAGGGCTTCCTGGAGGACTATGTCTTTGTCATCCAGGCACTCTTTGACCTGTATGAAGCCTCGCTGGACCAGGGCTGGCTGGAGTGGGCCCTTCATCTCCAGCACATGCAAGACAAGCTCTTCTGGGACCCTAAAGGCTTTGCCTATTTCTCCACTGAGGCTGGCGATCCCTCCCTGCTCCTGCGTCTCAAGGATGGTGAGCTCGGGGACCTGGCCCTGTGTTCCCTGGATTGTGGTGTGGGAGGGCAGGGCTGATGGCACTGTGAGGCGCTGGGCCGATGGCTGATGTTGTCCTTTGCAGACCAAGATGGAGCAGAGCCCACCCCTAACTCTGTCAGTGTCACAAACCTGCTCCGAGCAGCTTGTTACTCCGGTCATATGGACTGGGTGGAAAAAGCCGGGAAGATCTTGGCTGCCTTCTCAGAAAGGCTGCAGAAGATCCCAATAACCCTCCCAGAGATGGTCCGGGCCACGGCTCTCTTCCATCACACCCTCAAACAGGTATGGGCTGGGGCTCAGTGTCCCCTGCAGGACCTGCTGTGCAAAGTGGGGCTGGCAATGGCATGGGTGCAGTCACAGCTGTGTTTTCTCCCTCCTGCCACCCACCCTCCCCCTGGACAGGTCGTTGTTTGTGGGGACCCCCAAGGAGAAGACACTAAAGAGATGCTGCACTGCGTCCGCTCTGTCTTCAGCCCGAACAAGGTAGAGGTGTCCCCTGCCTGCCAGCCCTTCCCTGGTCTCTGCTGCCTGCACTGCTGGTGCCTCATCCTTTCTCCCAGTGCAGCTTTTGCACCCATCCTCCTTGGTTCTGCCTCTCTGCTGGGGAGCATCCTGTCCTTTTCATATCTTGGCACAGCCAGCAGGGCCACAGCTGAGCCCTGCACCCCTCTCCCTGCACAGAGCACGGGCAGCCCAGCCCAGAAGTGGCTGCAGCAGTGGTTGTTATTGTTGCTGGCTGTTTACACTGCTCTCACCCTGAGCCCAGTGCTTTCCCAAGGGGAACCCTTTCATTCCGGTGTGGATGTGTCATGCCCAGTGTGGATGTGTCATGTCCTGTGCAGACCCAGTTAGTGTCTGGGTCACCTACTGCCTGGAGACACCCTCACATCCTTGAAAGTAATGAGGCAGTGCCTCACTGCAGTTACTCTGGGTAACACCAGCTGGGAGATGCTGGCTTTTCCCAAAGCTTTTCTCCCGTTCAGCAGCTGTTGCTGTGTACTGGGGCTCCTGCCTGGCTCTGCTTGTCCTCATCCCTGCTTTGAGATGTATCAGTGCATCTCACAGAGGGGCTGGAGTTGTTGGCTGTGTGTGGAGCTGGCAGGGAAGGGCAGCACAGCAGCTGGTGCCCATCAGCTTTGGTGGGCAGCGTCCCTGCCTTGGGGGTGATGGCTTTGACCTCAGCAAAGCTGTGGGGCTGAGGGAAATAGGACTGGACTGCAAGTGAGGGGGGTTGGTGTTTGGATTGGATTCATCCCGGCCATTGTGTCCTGGTGCCAGGAACTGGCACGTTCAATCTCAGTATGTGGGAAGCTGAGGCCAAAGCACCACTTTGCCTCTGTAACACCAGCAAGGATGAACTGGGGAGGGCTGAGCCCTCAGCACAGGATCCCTCTGCTCTGTCCTCTCGTTAGCTCAGCTCATGGGGGTGTTGCCCCTGACCCTCTGCCTGTGTGCCCAGCTGTGTTTGATGCAGCTTTGGAGCAGGAGGGACACATTCCCAGGGACACGAGTGGGGCACACAGCTCTCTGTCCTTCTCTGCCATCACCCATCCAGAGCACCCTTGTTCCTCACAGGTTCCTCACAGGTTTTGTGTGCGAGGCCTCTGTTCCCACACTCGTCCTCTGTCCCTTTGAAGGATTTCACTGGGTGACCCATTTTGCAGGAACAGGAGCCCAGCACTGTTAATAACCCTCTGCCCACAGCTGGTTCCCTGTGGTCCCCTGTGCCCACCCCAGCAGTTTTGGGGTCTTGAGCAGAGGAAATAGCACAGCCCTGCCCTCTTCTTCCCTGCAGCCTGGCTGGCTCCTGCAAAGCTGGTAACAAGCCTGGCTGGTTGGGACGCTCCTTCCCCAGGGGAGGATCTTTCTCCCTCAAGCTTTTGCATTCTTTGGGGAAGGGAGGAAGATGAGGGCTGGGTATCCTGGGTGGATATTTCCATGGGGGAGTGAAGCCATGGTCTTGCCTGCCAGGGCTGCTGGCAGTGGACCTGTGCTTGGAGGGGCATGTGAGAGGCTGCAGCTGGAGGCTGGCAGCAGGCAGGGTGGCAGTCTAGCTCTGTTTGACCCTTGTGTGTTCCTCATGTTGCAATGATGAGATAGAGCCAAAGCTGTTCCAGTTTGAGTTTGTTTCCTGGAAGAAAAATAGTAGCAAGAGGGAAAAGCTCTCCCTGAGAAGAGCACAGCCCTGTGGACACATCTCCCTTTCCCCAAGCATGAGTGTGCAGGAGTGGGTAGGAGCATCGTCTCTGCCAGTAGCAATGGTTCCTCACCTTGCAGAGGTGATGGGAGAATGGGGGAGAATCCCACTCCTCAGAGGGTTGCACTGCATTTGGGGGCAGCCCACTGCCTCCCAACAGCCATCCCTCTTTCCATGCTGCATCACACAGACATGAGCGTGCTCCTGTTCCCACCTGCCTCCATCTCCCTCCAGCTGCTCCTCAGATTTCCTTCCCTGCCTCGGGAAGCTTCGCCAAGCAGAGCAGCCCTGGGTCACCTGCTCCAGGGACGTGGCTGATTTGGGAGTTGCCTTTGCCAAGGAGTTGGGGGAGCATCCCTGTGTCCCCTGCACCCCCACTCCCTTTGTGCAGGGTGCAGGAACACAGTTAATTAGGTCTTTCCAGTAATTAATTCCTTACAAACCTCACCCTGAAATCCTTGCTGTAATGAAATGCTGATGATAAAATTGCACTGAGGTTGTGATTTTAAATGGACCCCAGGTCTGGAGTAGCCCTTTGCTGCAGGCAGCTCTGTGGGGATGTGAGTAGGGGTGGTGCTGATAGTTGTTCCTGTGGGTGTCCTGGTACTGAGAGCAGAAGGGGTGGGATCCCTGCTTTGGGGCTGAATCCCAGCTCCTGGTATAGGTCCCTGCCCTATTAATGGTCTTTAGGGTAATTATGAGGGATCCCATTATCTCCTCAGCTGCAGAGCGCTCTACTGCCGCTCGCCTTCATCCTGGCCCCGTGAGAGGACCCTGGGGAGCTTGTGAGAAAAATGAATAATGAATTTCAGATTGGACATGAATTGGTAATTAATCACTCCTGGAATTAATTCCAGACAAAGGCGAAGGGGGAGGAGACTGGGGGAAGCAGGAGGCAGGCAGGGAGACAGGCTGAGCCAGAGCTGGGTCAAGCAGATGTGGGGTGATGGAGGATAGTACAGGACTGCAGCAGCCGCTGTCCAGGGCAGGGACTTGGGGATGTGGTGCCCCTCTGGGGACACAAGGGTGTGGGCAACCCCTGCCAGGCGTGAGTGAGGCCGTGTGGGTGTCTCTGGATGCCAGTGCTGGGTCTTTGCTGGCTCTGGTGCAGAGGGTGCTGCGTGCCAGGTGAGCGGTGCCATGGTGGGAGATGCGTGTGCTGTGAGAGGCAGCATTTGCTGTCAGCATCCCTTGGTGGCATTGGCACGAGTAGCAGGGACGTGTTGGGAGTGTGTCCATGCTCAGCAGACACATGCAGGGCTGGGATTGGGGCGGGCAAGGGAGAGCGGTGTGTTCCAGCAGCAGGATGTTCCCTCTGTGCCTTGGGAAGGGACAGCCTTTTGCATCTGTGTTGGCATGAGGCTGGCTGCCAGCTCCTGGCCTTTTTCCTGATTAGCCTGCAAGCCCTGAGGCTTTAACAAACATTTTCTCTTTCAGAAAAGCTAATTATCCTGGCAGCCCAGTCATCACCTCTGGCTGATGCTGCTGTGTCAGCTGGGAGAGCCCCTGATCCACTGCTCCTTGCTGCCTGAGTTTTTCTGGGAAGCATGGGGAGGGCAGGAGGAGTGGGGCTGCAGGTGGGATGGGGCAATGCTGCTGTTTGTGGGGCTGTTCCTGGGCTGGACAGATGTCCCCAAGGAGCTGGCTAGGCTGGGATGTGCTGATCCCTGTGCTTCATCCTGGCTGCCAAGTGTCTGGTGTGGTTAAGGGAGGCAAAGCTGTGACATCTCCATGTTCCTGCGCTGGCATTGTAGGAATGTGACCACTGTGGGGCTCTGGCAGAGGGCTGGGGTGGGTCCCTTCAGCTCCCCGTCCCCTCCCCATTTTGGGAGGGTGTGTGGAGGGGCACTGCCAGCCCCCAGCACTGTCAGTGGGGCAGGAAGGACCAGCTGGCTGGCGCTGGCTGTGCTCTCTCCCTCTCACAGCTCCTTCTCTGGGCAGGTGCTGATGGTCGCAGATGGAGACAGCTCCGGGTTCCTCTACCGCCAGCTGCCTTTCCTTGCATCCCTGGAGAGGAAGGATGGGAAAGCCACTGCCTATGTCTGCAGCAACTTCTCCTGCTCCCTGCCTGTCACCTCTGTCCAGGAGCTGCGGGAGATGCTCAGCCCATGAGCCCCTCAGTCCTGCTGCCTGCAGGAAGGCAAGAGGGGAACGGACTGCCGTGGGAACATGGGAGACCCCCGTAACAGCCACCCTGAGCACCATCCCAGATGGTTCCCTGCAGTGCAGTGGGGCTGTGCCCTTCCCCACCTGCAGCACTGTTGCTCCAGCAGTGTCCCAGCATGACTGACTGGTCCTGGGTGCTGGTTTTGGTATGGTCAGGAGACACCCGTGGAGGAGCATCTCCTGCCTCTGTATGCACGTTTGCTTCTCACCTCTTCTTGCTGAGGAAAAGGAAAACAAATTAAATATAAATCCCAGTGTTAATGGAGAAGTCAGATGGGAAAACTGTTAGGGTTCCTATAGCAACCCAGGGTAACACTGTGAAATGCACCTGGATGACTTGGGAGTGAAGTGCTCTTAAAAGTGTTGCTGGCTACAACAGCTGTGGTATTTTTCCATTACAGAGGGGATTGTAACATACATTAACTTAATATATAGTGCATGAAAAAACCCTGCAGATTGCAACTGATGTAAAGTTTGTTCTCCCTTTCCTCCCCTCCTCGTCCTCCCTGCTTCCAAATGGGAGAGAACCAGGTTTTCAGCATCCTTCTGACACCCTGTGCTCCCCCAGCGTGGCACCTCACATCTGAACTGGCTGGGTACCATCATCTGGCAACAAAATGGCACTGCCCACTGGCTTTCTAGTGGGTTGTGCCAGGATTTGGGAGTAACTAGCCAGAAGAAATGCCTTTGAAGTCAAATTGGAATTTTGCACTTCATCTGAGTGCTTTCTATGCTTGTGGAAGAGGAGGGGTTTTGTTTTCTCTCCTCTCTTGGTTTTAAAAGCCTGAAGTGTTTCTGCCAATCCAGCTGAAAATTGCTGGTTTGGCAGATGGCCGCCTGCTTTCCTCTGGGGTTTTTTTTCCCTTTTTTTTCCTCCTTTTTNTTTAAACTTGGCATCTCTGCTGTGGGGATTGATTTGACACCTGTCCTGAGGAGTGCTCAGAGTTGGTTTGTGTCTGCCAGGAGAGCATCCTCGGAGGGCAGGGCTGGTGCTGAGTGCCTGTGGGGAAGCCCACACAGATGCTACACTGGCAGCTGTCCCTGGGGTGGCACAGGGCTGGGGTGACATGCTGAGCCCATTTTGGTGCCCACCAGCCCCTTGTGGCACAGACACAGGCTGCTTTCCTTGTACACCATGTTGCTTGTTGGTGTCTCTGTGCTCATCACCCAGGCAGAGCTGTGCTGTGAACCTCTGTCAGGATGAATTGGCCTCACCTCTCAGTGAAATAAAAGCAAACAGAATGAGGAGTTCTTTGTGATGAATTGCTGTTGTTGTGGCACCTCTGTCCTCCCAGTGCCTTTGCCTTGCTGCTGTCACTGAATGCTGGTGGCCGTGTCCTGTGTCCCATACTCTGCCAGTCCCTGGAGCCACCCCTGGGCTTTATGGCCTTAGCAGGGGGTGGCTTTGCTCGAGGTCTCTGCAGCCCCCCTTGGCCAGGCTCAGGGCTGGGGCACCCAGGGGTGCTGCTCCTCACTGGGGCCTGTGGTGGTTAGACCCTCCCAGTGGTGCTTCCTGTCCTCTCCTGTCATCCCTTTCCTGTCACCAGCCCTCTGATTTCATGGTAAATGCTGTTTTGCTAAAAGTGTTGTTTTCTGGGGCAGGAGACAGGGCTGGTGGGGGCTGCCCAGGCTCTCAGGAGGATGATGGAGTGGGATCTCCAGGCTCAGGGGTCCTGTGCCACTTCACAGTGTCTATTTTCCTGATCCCTTCCCACATTCCATTTGGTGGCAGCAGTGAGGGCGTTCTCCACCAGTGCAGAGGCTCAGGGTGGCTGGAGGCAGCATCCTGCGCTCCCCCTGCTCCTCTCCAGCTGCAGAGCTGTCACAAAAGCTCATCAAAAAACACATCAAACAACTGATGTGCTGCTTTTTCCCCCACAAACACTTGGGTTTTCCATCAGGCTGCTGCAGGTGGCACAGGGGAACTTCCTCCTGCCCAGGGCTCTGGGCTCACCTGGGGGCCCCAGCAGCCGTGGATGGGGAGGACCAGGATTTCCCTCGGTGTCATTTTAACACAAACACCTGATTTAACACTTAACACTTAGAGTGGGGGGTGTGCAGGGCACCCTATGGCTCAGACCACCCAGGCAGATGGGAGGCCTGACACCCACCCTGCCCCTTTGGGGGGTCCGGGACATGTGGGTTGAGGGGGAGGCAGCGTGAGCAGCTTTTGCTGTGCTAATGAGGCTTCCCCTCTAATTAATATTCCCTGGAAAACCCAGCGCTGGTTCTGGATCTCTCAGCTTTTATCTCCTGTGGCATTGATGTGACATCAATGGGAGATGAGCTTTGAAAGCTGTTTGTTGTGGGGGATGTTGCATCCGTGGGAGAGGGGGGATGGAGAAGGCTGTCCTAAGCCTGGATCCTGCTCCAGTGTCAATACCCCCGTCCAAAGCACACGTGGGGGTGCAATTTGGGCATGCCAGCCTTTGAGAAGGTACATTGGGCAGAAGAGTGAGGTTCCTTGATCTGGGCACATGGTTAATTCACACATGAGCACCCAGGTCTGGCATGGCTGAGCACCCCATTGCCCCACGCTTGGGTGGCCAGACAGGCAGCACCTGAGCACTCATCTGCTTATGCCTGGGTGGATGATCAGCTCCTGCCTGAGGGTTATTTTGGGCATGAACAGGCAGCTTTTGGTACCTGGGGGCTGCCGCAGGAGGAGGTTTGGAAGTGCTGCTCAGTGGTTGCTCTGAAAGTGATGAAAAGGCTCCATAATGCCCCGAAATATATGGGGAACCTATGACAGGCAGGAGGTGTGGGTACGAGGAGACCCTCCAAAGCCAGTCCTGTGCTGTTGAGCCCAGTTACTCCATTATTCACCCAGAGGGAAATTGCAGCCAGCAAGCTGCTGTAGTGAATCCCCCGAGTTCCAGCCTCCTCTCCTGGGTAATTTGGGGTGCTTGCTGGGGTCCCCTTGCAGCAGGATGTGGGTGGGGGCACATGTTGGGTTGCACCAACCCTTGTCTGACATGCCATGGAGCATCTGCAGGCAGTGGAGGGGGCTGGGGGTCTCAGCAGCTCCTGCTGCCCCTCCCTGCCCCCAGGGTTTGCCTTGCCCAGATGTTCACACCATCCAGCTCCAAGGAATTCCAGTATTCCTGACAAGTGAATTTGCAGCTGAGGCTGGCCAACACTTGCTCAAAACGTGCTTCTTTCTTTTTAAACTGACCTTCCATGCAGGTTGGTGTCAGGGACCAAGGGGACACAGCCAGGCTGTGATGTGGGGACTCTCTGGGGGTGTCCCCTGTGGCTCAGCTGCTGCTTTAGTTTTCCCTCCCACAAAAGCATGTCCTGGCCTTTTCTGTCCAAACCCTGCATGGCCCTGGAGCATGTGCCCTGCCTGGCCACTCCCAGAGCCCCTGTGTGCTCCAGAGCTGTGCAGGGGAACCCTCAGCTCTCCCCAGGCTGGCTGCCTTTGCCAGCTGCACTGGCCAAGGTATTTTGGGGACTGTCCTCCTTGTGTAATGCTCAGCTGCTCTCAACAGGCTCTGCACCCCCTGGCCAATGCTTAGAACCAGTTTACCACTGGGAAGTCTCCCATTCCTGCCTGGCAGATGCAGCAATCCCGCCCATTCCTCAAGGGGCTGCCAACCTTGGCCACACCTGGGAGGGCAGGGAGGGGTGGGGAGGGATGGCTGAAGGCCCTGTGGCACAGCAGGAGGCCATCAGCACCAGTCAAGGGCCATGCACTGGACACTTGGCCATTGCAGGCCAGGGTAGGGGTGCACGTGGCCATTAATCCTCCTTTGATATAGTTTTGGTATTTACTGACTACGGTAACAGTTGCACTAAATCAGAATGAAATGTTTATTTTGGAGGCTTTACAGAAGGGCGGAGGAGGATGTCCAGGGGGGAGGGTGAAGGTTTGGGGGTGCCTGGGTGGGAGGGGAGTTTTGGGGGTGTTCAGAGGAATCAGAACTGCAGTGCAGGGATGGCCTTGCCATCAGTGGGGGGATGTCCCCGGGTGTGTGCCAGGCTGGGTGAGGTGACATGGCATCTCCACTGCCTTCGGAACTTTGTGAGCTGCTGAATTAGAGGCGAGAGATGCTGAGGGCTCCCAGGGAGCCCGGGCTGCTAATCAAAGGGGAGTGGGCTCTGCTTTCCATCTGGGGTTTTATCCAAGACTCCTGGGGGGCTGAGGCTGCTCCTCTCCCCGTGGCTGGGTGGAATTTGGAGTTTACTTCTTGTGTGCTGCAGCCTGGCAGGAGCAGGTAGCAATATTTCACGGTATCACCTGAGACTAAAACCCACATCAGAAATGCTGAAGCTTGGGGAAATCTGGAGCTGGGAGTCACTGCCCAGATTTGGGGGCCAAATCTCCTGCTGGAATAGCAGCTCCCAGCCATAGGAGCCAGGTTTCTGGCTGCAGCAGTTGTCCTGAGACAAACTTCCCTGGTGCCTCTGGGCTGATGCCTGCAGGTTTGTTTGGGGATTTTACCCATGGGAGAGAAACCTGAATGTCCCTGTGTGACCCAGCACTCTCCTCCCCTGACATCCAGGAATCTGGGACACGCAGAGCTGGGCTCACCGCAATTATCCATGGATTAATGGCAGCTAATTTAGATTGAGTCCCAGAAGCTGAACTGGATCAATATGGGGTGAAGAGTATAGAGGAGGAATCAATAAGTGTTCAGAAATACAGAAATTGGGCTGCACATCCCTATGGGATGATGCTTTTGGGGCTGGGGCAGTGGTGCTGCCTGAGCAATGTGGGGCTCAGGGAACGGGGGGGACACGGGGACGGGTGGCAGGCGATCCCCAGGGTGATCCCCCCAGAACTGCGACTCAGCACAAAGCTTTCCCCGGGTTTGTGCAGCTCAGCAGAGTCAGAGGCAGCCGTGACAGGCCAGAGCTGAGGCTCAGCGGGATCCCGGGCACGGGTTTGACAGCCCACCCCTCCCCGGGGCGGTGCCGGTGTGCATCCCATCTCCTGGGGATGTCACAGCCACCAGGACACCGGTTTGACGTTCAACCACAATTTGGATACGAGCTGGCTTGGGTCACCTGCAAGGTGTGCACCAACCGGGCATCCTCACAGCGGGATGGAAACTGGGGATGTCCCGGTGGCCTCGGGGGTTTCTGTGTTCCTGTGGCCGCCAGTGAGGGCTTGGTCTGCCTCCCTTGTGTTGCCTTCTGGCCTGGCAGCAGGGCAGGAGGCAGGGTCCTTTCCAGAGCTGACAGCCCATGGGTATTTATAGCAGCCCATTAAAAATGGCCACTGCATTCCCAATCAGTCCCAGGGCCGTGGACAGAGGCAGGGTGCTGGGTGCAGGGGCACTGATGTCACCCCTCACTCCGTGGTCAGATGACAGTGGGGTGGTCCCTTGGCAGGGATGGGATGGAGCAAAGGATCCCTGTCCCTCTGGGGCTGCATGAGTCCCCATAAAAATATTTAACAACTCTCAGTCTTGCCTTTGGGCCAGGCCCTGCTCCCACGTGTGATCCTCTTGTCCCTCCTGGGAGCCTGCTCAGGGTGCCAACAGCATCCCCATTTCTACACCTCTTGGCTGCCCTTTCTCACCATCCTGTGCTTTAAAACTCGTGTTTTAGTGGCTGTGAATGAGGTCTCCATCAGCTGCTGATGGAGACTTGTGGAGCTCACACCCCCACCACGTGCTGGGGATTTGCTGCCTCTGGGATGCAGCCAGAACAGGTGGGTTTATCTCCCAGAAAAGAAAGGGAAATCCGTATTTTGGTGAACAAATAGAAATTAAAAAGGAAAAGGATGGAGATAAAGTTATTTCCCATCTCCTAAGGGGTTGGCAGGGATAATAAAGAGAAGAATCTAATTTAGAAGGAGCCTACAAAGACAGAAGTGCTGGAGGGGTCCTCACTGTAGTGTAAGCTGCAGTCTGAGTGTCAGTGGAGCAAACCCACGGGGATGGAATATGCCCTGGCAAGAGTAGGTGTCCCCACAGCATTTGGAAACCCTTCAGCCCACGGGCAGGCCTGGCCAGGGGCTAAACTCTGGCAGGGAAAGGGTTCTTGCTTTGATTTCTGTGGCCAGTGCTGGCAAGGAACTCAGGGAGGGCCCAGTCTGGGAAGTGGGGTGAGGAGGAGGAGG
>VZDJ01000216.1:1547989-1602272 GCA_008694505.1 Cyanoderma ruficeps | reverse complement strand
GCAGGCAGGCAGAGCAAAAGGAGATAGGAGACAAAATTAGGAGGTAATCAGGCTGGAAACATCACCCGGGGAGGGAAAAGCACAGAGCATGGCTGGGTTAACCCGGGTCAGGGCAGGGCAGAGGTTCAGTGTCACCGTCCCTGTGACTGCAGTGCTCTGGCACAGCCCCCACAGGGGAGTGGGTGGAGGGGACAGCAAGGGCCTGGTGTCCTTTGAGGCTTGCAGATCTGCGAAGCACGGGCAAAAACCCCTCTAGGAAGGTGCTGTTCTCTCTTCACACCACCTCCCCATCCTCCTGCCTGCTCTGGGCTCCCTCCTCACATGCTAATGAAGGTCGTGGATACTGCCACTAATGAAGGCCCCTGGCTTTGATCACCAGCACAGATCCTTCCCCTGCTTCTGGATGAGATCCTTGTGGCAGTAATGAAGTCCATAAATCCCTTTTATCTCCCGGGACAGCCAAGGGGAAGGGCTGCAGCGCAGGGGGGATCCTGCAGCCCTCCCAGAGGAGTGTGACACCCGGGCTCCTCCTGAACCCTATCTCCATGGCAACACTGTGGGATGCTCCTGCTGGATACTCTTACACGGCTACCAAGGAGGATCCCGGCAGGCTGGGAACTTCGGCAGGGTCAGGGAAAAAATGCCCGTCTGAGCTCAGAGCATGCCTGTCTGCCTTTGTGCTCTGTCCACCCACGGCAACATCCCTGTGGATATTGCTCAGAGCCTCTGCTTGACCTCAGGAACAGCCACTTATCACTCACCCAGTCCATGCAACCTCCCCAGTGATGACAAACAATTATAGAATTAACCCCAAAGGCCTTTCAGCCCCTGGTTTTCTATTCCTGACCATCTCCTTCGCTTGGCTTTGATGAGCCAAGGGATAGAACATCCCAGCATTTCCACAACATGCCACCACTGCAGCCTTTGGCCCTTGATATATATTTTCCCTTAACATCTCTCTTTCCTTTTTTACTGTGGCTTTTATTAGCACTCACAGTCAGATTTAAGGAAACACAGCCCAGGCACAGGGGGCTCAGGAGTTCTTGTGGTGCATTGGGAGGGGGAAGTCTGGGGCTGTTCCAGGTAAATGCATGAGCTGGTTAGCAGAGAGATGGAATCCATCCTGCTTCCCTGAGGGTCTCCTTCAGGATGTCTTAGGGCAAAAATCAGCCCTGCAGAGAAAATACATTGCTGTGTTGCTTGCTGGCTGGGATGGAGGTGTCTTGAGGGGGCTGCCCTCCTCTCAAAGTTGTCCCCCTTGTTCCCCCAGGCTGTGCACTGAGGACCTCAGGTTGTTCCTTTTCATTTGTTGTCATTTATCTATAATTTATAGTGGGGTTTAGTTATATTCTAATTGAGTTTCATGTGTCACAGCATGTCTCAAACAGAAAATAAAATATTTAACAACCTCCACTGGTAATAAAGATTCACATTTGCCTCATTCTGGTTCACAGCACATGAATATTCTGCACCACACTCCACAGGTATTAACTCCATTCAGATTTCTCCCTGGTTATGCAATATTACAGTAATGACAGATAGAAGCCAGAGCTTAAAAATATTATAATCAAAACCAACAACGGCAAACCAGTTTGATGTCATTAACTCCCCTCTGTTGGTTAGGGGAGCATTAATATGTTCCCTTTCATTGCTGCTCTGTGTGTGCAAGTGCTCTATGTCTGCTCACACTGTTATGGGCAGGAACCAGGGCAGGAGAAGGGATGGGGCAGCTCCAGGGCTGGGAGAGATCTGGCCTTGGAAAGCCAGGACCAAATTGGGCTGAAATAAAGCCAGGATTGTGTCTTGAGTGGGGTGCACATGAGATTGGATGTGGACTAAAGCATCCCTGATCCCTGCTGGGGCCTGGGCTGCCACAGCTGGACACTCAGGTGGTGAAATGGGTCAGGCCCATGGTGGGGGGAAGGCCCAGGTGATTTTTGGATGGTAGCTGGTCCCAACCAAGGTGAACTGTGTCTGTCCTAAGCAGACAGGATCTGGGTACTGTGGAAAGGTGGCTCTTTGGGAGAGGTCTTGGGACTTGCTGTGCTGAGGGTGACTGGGTGCCAGAGCCAGGTCGGATGTGTGGGGGCTGTCCCAGGGCTGTGCTGAGGGAGATGAAGCCACTGGGGACACGGCTGGGTCCAGGCTTTCCACCACAACAACTCCCAGGAGGCAGAGACAGGCTTTGATCCTGTTGATGTCCTGTGCTTTGCTGTGGGGCTGCTGGCAGGCTGCTGTGGGGCACCTGCCAGTCCTTTGCCCATCCCTCGGTGGTCTGAAGGCTTGGGCTGTTCCTCGGAGAGCTCCCATGGGAAAGCCTGGGAATCTCCAAACCCACTCATCACCCTAAGGAAAGGGAAGATGAGGGGACATCTCATGAGGGGACCGGTCTGGTTCCAGCATGCAGAGCATGACAAGTGGCACGGGGCTGGCACGGGACTGCCCTAGTGTTGTGGGGCTCCACAGCTCCACATTCCCTGGTGTTCCCTGCACCCCTCAGGGCACTGGATCCCCACCAGCTCTGCCCTTCTCCCACGCTGACAACCCTGACCCACCCGACCGTGCACCTTCTGCACCTGAGAATGTCACTTTGTCCCTGCTGGCTCTGTCCCTGTGCACTCACGGGGGCCGGGGCAGCCCCAAACCGGGCGCTCCCTCCCTCTCACAGGGGCAAAGCTGCTCGTGCTGCCCGTGGATCCGCCGGGGGAATGACGATCCACGCCAGGGAAAGGCCCCACACACGG
This sequence comes from Cyanoderma ruficeps, assembly GCA_008694505.1. Taxonomy (NCBI): domain Eukaryota; kingdom Metazoa; phylum Chordata; class Aves; order Passeriformes; family Timaliidae; genus Cyanoderma; species Cyanoderma ruficeps. The sequence goes on along the minus strand of VZDJ01000216.1, from coordinate 1,599,528 downwards.
TGTGAACCAGCTGTGGAAGTGGCCAAAGGTGCCACCAGCACCTCCCCTCCGGCACGGCGACGAGCTGGCACAGAGGAGGAAGCGCACGGAGCTGTGGGTCGCTCCTGGGGCTTTCCCGGGTCACCCCGCTGCTCTGCCGCCTCTCGTCCCTCGCTTCTTGCCCATCCCCGTGCCCGCCGTGGTTTTGGGGCATTGCCTCTGTTGCCTGGGTTCCCGTGCATCCGGAAGATGCTGTCAGCTGCTGAAAATTCAAAGTGCTCTTTTAATTATGTGCCGCGAGGAAAGAAGCCTCGATCTTGAAAGGAGGCTAATGATGGCACCAACAGGATATTTTCGGTGGCAGAAGCCCAGAATCCTCTCAATGTATCTTTAAAAGGGAAAAATTTCAGGTTTGCCAGTGAAATAATTAATAACGTGTAAACAATGACATCACCATACATGTCGCTGCTGAGGAAGCGATTTAGAGATGCCTCGCCGATGTGAAGCGAGAACATCTGCTCTCTGCTGGAAGGAGGAGGAAGATCTCCTCATCAACACGAAATTTAAATGAGCCAGTCCTCACTTCCATGCTTCTGCAGTGCTCAGCTCCTGCAAGAAGGTGACTGGGGAGCACAGGCTTCAGTGAGGGTTCAACAAGCCAGTTCTCCACGCCTGGCTTTCTTGGAGTGTTAAAATCAGAGTTTTCTATCCAGGAAAGCTCCCTGGGTCTGTATGGACCCTTTGCAGGGTGGGGTTTGGTCTCCACTTGCTCCAGCACTTTGTTCAGCATCTTGTCCCAGCAGAGCCACCGGTGCCCCATCACCCACGGGAGGGTGATGAGATGGACCCCGATGTCCCCACAGGTGGGACAGAGAAGTCCAAGTGCTCTTGGTGATGTAGAAATTGCTTTAGAGTGAAGTGAGGCCAGGATGACCCCCCAGCATATTGCAGTACCCTCACACCCCAACCTGGGCACCTCTGTCTGCAGCCACTCAGGTGCACTGTCCCCCATCAGCCACCCCCACTGCGAGCTGCTGGCAGGCTTGGCCACGTTCCTCATTATTTTTAATTATATTTTATTTTAAATGGCTATTAATTACAAAGATTTCCCAGCAGAGACCTTATATGAAAAAAAAAATCAGAACGAAAGGGGTAAACCCCCCCTGCTTTTCACATCAAGGGTTCTTACAGGTGAACTGGAATGTGAATAAAATTGAGAGGGGTTGAGCAGTGAAGGAGCAAAGTTTGGAGTGTGTAAGGGCCAGTGGCACCCGGGGGGGCCTCCAGTTCATGACCAAGATCATTTGTGGGTGCAGAGCCCCTTCCTGGAGGAAAGACCTGCCATCCCAGCCATCCGAGATGTTCCAGCCTGCAGCTGCCAGCTTCGGGCAGCACTCACTGGGAGGAGATGTTCAGTGGGGTGGAGGCCACAAGCTCCTGCTCATGACCCAGCACCCTGCTGGCTTGGCCCTGGGATCCTGCTCTCGACCTCCACAGCTGCCAGGTTAAAGTCCCACTGTCCCTCTTGCCCTGACTCCTCTTCTCGTGGTTCCCCCAGGGACAGGTTTCTCCACAGCCCTGTCCTCGCCCTTCTCTGCTCTCAGAGAAAGGGAGGCATTTGTGCCGTGTCAGTCGGTCGCTGCCATCAGTGCCACGTGCTCATTTAATATTCATTCATTTTAAAGCCATTTGGGTCATCCTCTCCCCAGCTGCAGAGGGAAACTGCTGTTTTAGGACAGGGGAAGAGGAGTGGAGGGTGCAGTGCTCACCTGACCTGCCATCCAGAGCTGGGAGTTCGGGGACACAGTTGGCCTCTTCCAGGAGGGATGTGCCCCCCTTCCCACAGCAGCACAGCCCTTCCACAGGGGTTTCATGATTTTGACCTACATGAGGTGGGACTGATGCCTTGGAGCAGCTACCTAGAACGGAGGCTAGACAAGATCAAGAGAGGAAAAGTGGGTATTTATTAAGGGCCTTCAATAGATACACCTTGGGCAGTCAGAACCCTCTGAGGCTGCACCCAAGATGGGCAATGGAGTTTTTCAGACAATTATAAGTTTAGTCTATTTATATATCAGGGGTTAGTCCTCCAGTTACAGCTTCAGGTAATGAAGTCACAGTCCCCCAGTTTGCTCTCCCCCCGCCCCCAACTCACTTTTGTTTATACTTTTTGGGGCCTGAGGCAGTAGGGTGTGCTTGAGTTTCAGGCCTAGAGGGATTGTTTGTCTGACCAGAATGTGAAGACAGTAACTAACACTCTGTATGGAGTTTAGAGTTATATACTAAAGCAGTACAGGATTTGAAAAATATGAAAGCTGAAATCCTAACTCACCCGGGCTCAGCTGTTCTGCGGTGGGAGAGGTGGCAGGAAACAACTTTTGCTATGGAAAATTTTGAGGTTTCTTTTAAAATATGGGCCAAGATCTGTTTTTCTCATGCCTGGCCACCAACGCCAGGAACTCCTGACCTCTCCCTACTCTCTCCCCCTCCCATGCCCACCTTTGCCCAACTGCTCAGCAGGTGCCATCACAGCTCCTCCTCCTGCCTGCCCCTCACCAGACCTGGGGGCAGGAGGGTGTTTGGGGCAGCTCTGGGGTGGTGTTCTTTGGCTGCAGCTCCTGAGCCACAGTGGAATTATTATGTTGAGATCTTTGGCTCTTGGGCCAGTAGAGAGGGGTTGGTGATGCCCTTGGCTGCCCCTGGCTGCTATGGAATCTTTGATGGAGACAAGGGGGTTTCCTTGAGCTTGGAGCTGCTGTGAGGGCAGGACAGTGACTTCTGGCTGTGCTGTTGTTGTTTATAAGGTTTCTTTTCTTGCCAGCCTGCACATGCTGAGAGAGATCTCAGTGTCCTGACCCCTGGTGAGCCTAAGGCTGGACTCCACAGCCCATGCCCAGATGCTCCCCCGGCTCTGCCCTTCCCCTTGCCTCACTCTCGGTTCTTTTCTCTTTTTAGCACCTTGTGCCATTCCTTTCTGAGGCCATTCCTGTCTCTGGGGATGTCTTCCTGAGCTCCCTGGGGTGCTGGAAATGCTTTTAGCAGCGCTGGGGCCAAGACAGGGGCTCTCTGGAGCCCCATGTTGTTATAAATATATTATATGATTGGCTTTTCGCAAATATTGAAATGAATACTCTATGTGTTATATTAGAAAGTTATATTGTATTAATACAGTGTGCTTAAACTGTCTGTTTGGTCAGGATAACATCCAGTGAACATGTAAAGAAGACTCTGCTATTGATACACCAACTATCAGCATCTACCTTTGGAAGAAAGTACGGACCAAGGCCCAGGCTGGAGGTGATAATGAAGACACATCCAGGAAACACACATTGCTCTAAAAATTGGACCCAAGGAGGGGCCATGCTAAACAGTACCTGGAATATGGAAACCAGTTTATGGAAAAATATGAATATTCAACACACTGATGCAGTAGAAAGGGTATCTAAAGAAAGCCTCTGGAATAGGAAGTTGTGGATTTGCCTGAATGCCAAGTCACTCTGCTGGCCGTACTTCCTTCCGCTTAATCTGTTTCCTAATTGTTTTATTTTTTATTATTAAACCTATTTCTTAACATTTACCAGGAAAGTGAATTCTGTTTTTCACCTCGTGGTGCTCCCTGGCATCCTGGCTGCTCAGCAGAGCTGGCAGAGCAGAGCTTGGGGATCCAGGGCCTGGCAATTGGCATCTTGTTCCCCTCCTGTCTTCCTGTCAAAAAGATTTGAAGATCCAATTAGAGGGGGAGTCGCTGATGGTGGCAGGGCTGGTGCAGTGCTTGTGTCCCGTGCTCATGCTTAGTGGGAACTCAATGAAAGCCAAAGAGAGAGAGAGAGCTTTTTTTTGGGAGAAAAAAGCAAGAAATGCAGATTTGAGGGGGTTGGGGGATGGTTTAGAGCACAAGTCTTATGAGGAGGAGCTGGGGGTGTTTATGCTGGAGAAAAGGAGGCTCAGGCAGGACCTTAGTGCTCTCCACAGCTGGAAGGAGGCTGTAGCCAGGTGGGGGTTGGTCACTTCTCCTGGGTAACAGCAACAGGATAAGAGGAAATGGCCACAAGTTGTTTCAGGGGAGGTTTAGATTGGATATTGGGAAAAGCCTCCTCACTGAAAGGAAGGGTGGTCAGGCATGGGAGCAGGCTGCCCAGGAAACTGGTGGAATCATCATCCCTGGAGGGATTTAAAAGATGTGTGTGTGGTGCTTACAGATATTGTTTCATGGCAGTGCTGAATTAATGACTGGTCTTGCTGATCCTGGAGGGCTTTTCCACCCTAAAATGTTCTGTGACTCCATGGTTGGAGGTCTCGGGGTCTGCTCCAGCCCCTGGCACTGCATAACGGTGCCCACTCGGGACAGGGACCTGAGGCAGCACCAGCCTGGGATGGGGAAGAGCCGGTGCACAGTGTGTGCTCAGTGGGGTGAGCCTGGGTGTCAGGGCAGGGCTTGCTCTCCCAAAGCCTCATCTCTCAGAGCTGGGTCTCCAGAGCAGCACTGAGAGCAAGCCAGGAGCTGGGCTGAGGCTCCATGTCCAGGGGTGGAGCAGGGCAGAGCCTCTCTAGGGCATCGGACGGGGGACCTGCCTTGATCTTGGCTGGACTCAGCAGAGTTAATTTTCCATCTGGAGGCAGAAAGCCGTGGTAAATGTGAGGGGATATTTGACAGGGACAATATCCAGTGTAGTGCTGTGGTGTCTGGCGGGGCTTGGTGCCTTGTGATGGTCAGAGCCAGGATGTGGCCATTAAAACACCCAATTTGCCCAGACAGAATAGTTTTGAAAGGGCACTTCCCTCTCCTCTTCCCGTTTTCTGGAGGTAATAGAGGTTGTGAAAGGAAATGTAAATTTTTTAAAGATGGTGGAGGCAGAAAGATTTTTATTATAAATTATATTTTTATTATAATTTATGTTCTGAGCCCCAGAGTGGAAACGTGGGCTCAGGTCAGCTCTTGCCAGCTGAGGAAAATGACCCACATTGGTGCTGCAGCCTCGAGTGGCTCAACACTCCCAGATGTAGCAGCTCCCAAAACTCCAGCCATGCTCAGGCATGGATTGATTGTGTACCAGAAAGTCAAGGTGCAAACATTGATCATGCAGGAAAGTGCTGGTCATAGCCAACAATAAGCATTCCCCAGCCTAAATTATTAATTCCTTCATGCCTGCCAAGCAGATTGTGCTGGTCGTGGACGACCCCTTGCTCAGTGGTTGTGCTTCATGACGTAGTTTATATTCCCTCCAACTACTTGTCTGGCTCTTCACTTAATGAAGATTGAGAGGGACAATAAAAATGTTCATTAAAGGGGAAAAAAAATGAAAGATGAAGCCTTGCTTGTGGTCTCTAGCAGTTGGTTTCATTAAGCTTCTCCCAAACCCTCCATGGTGGTTCCTGGTGCCAGAACCCAGCCCTTGGGGTTTGGGGATACAGCATCAGGCTGGGAAGGCCATGGCATTGGTGGGATAACTGGGAAGAGCAAGGAAGTGTTATCATCCCATCTGGATGATGACAGAGGGAATTAGTAAACCTCTTGGGGAGCAGCAGATGTTCGGATGGAGCTGTGGGGAGTGAAGGTGCCAGTCTGTGCTGTGTGCAATGTGGGGCAGGTCTGCTGCTCCTCCCAGATCCTCCACTGCTGCCCGTAGGGGGGAGGCATTCTTTGAGCTGTGGGTGCTGAGGATGGGAGCATCCCAGCAGGGCTGTGCCAGGGCTGGAGCTGGAGGAGCAGCCAGATCACTGGAACAGGGAAGGCAGGGAAGGCAGGGAAGGCAGGGAAGGCAGGGAAGGGAGGTGTGTGTGAGGCTGGGTTTGGTGGGTGTCTCTGCTGTAGCTGTATCAGCTGAAATCCTGAGAATGGTGTTTCTCGGGGGGTCAATTCACTGATGGGGCAGCCGGGAACCCTTTTACCCAGCAAGGGCTCTGATCCCACAGAACTGGCTGTCACTGGTGGGGGGGGAGCAGGGACAGGGCAGATTTGCTGCTCTCAAAGTGCTCTTCCCCAGCACTTGAGTCTGTGAATCAGTCATGGGAGGCCTGCTCTGCCCCCAGACTGTGACATCCACAACAAAATGTGTGTTTTCCCTCTGGTTCCAAGGTATGAGAAGAGCTTTGGACCTTGTTGTGATTAATCACTCAGCCCTGAGCCAGATACTATATGGGTTCCATCTATAGCTCCCAGAACTGATAGAAATATTGCCCTGCCTTATTAAAATCACCCACAGCTACTGCAGCTGTATGTCAACAGCAAAACAAATAGTGGCTGGTTCCCATTGGGTTGGAGCCTCTCTGCTGAGGCTGTCTTCAACATCCTCCTGCCAAAGTGGTTACAGATGTGGCCTTTCCCTACTGCAGCTCAGAGTAGCTCCTGCGTGGCTGATTCCAAGTCCCATTACCATGCTAGAGCCAGAGCCATTTTTGGTGAGCATCAGCTTGGCTAAACCTCCCCCTTGACGAGAAACGTTGCTCACAATGCTTTTCCTAGAAGGACTGATAAGGAAAAGAGTGCAGGGCTTTGCTCCCCACAAAAACCTCCTAAACCGTGTGGTGGAGCAGAGCAAGAGGGCTGTGCTGGAAGGAAAGCTGGAGGAGCTCTCCCTCCTCCTCCTCCTCAGGTGTCCCAGTCTGGGGTCTGCTGAGTAATTTGGGGCTCATCTCAATTGCTGTTGAGGGCATAACTGATGTTGCAGTGCTTGAGTCCCCTTCCTCTTGCCCCTCCAAAACCACCACAGCCCCAAAATCCCTGCCACTCTTTAAGCAGTCCCTGGCTCACTCTCACCCCTTCTCTCCTGTGCTATCTTTGGTCTAATTAGAAGGCCAGGACTGTGCAAGTGAGGTGGCTGTGACCTCGTTGCTTCCTTATGCTGTATTGAAATTTCTACTCATTTACATCCCAAATCCCTAAATGCACAGCTCTGGTCTCCGGGGTCACTTCTTGCTGCTTTCCATCCTTCTCACCAAGGTTCTGGGCTGGAGATCTGTTCCCTGCTCTTGACAGATCACTTCTGTCTGGACCTGAGCCCCCCTCAAACAAACCCCCTTGTTTGAGGAAGACCATTCCTGGTCTAGCCTGGGCACAAGGGAAGGGCTCCCTGGGGAGATGCCATGGGCTGGGGCAGTTCTGGGAAGGGCTCCCACCCAGAGACGGGTGTGGGCAAACCAGCATCCTGGCTGGGCTCTGCGGGGCTCTGGGTTCTCATCCCTCTGAGATCCACAACCAAGGTCACTCTTCCCCTAGCAAGAACAACTTCTTAGTTTAGTATTTGCTCACGCCAAACTCCTGTTAGGCTGGTGGTGCTGGCTTGATCTTCCTTGGGTGCTTCACTTTAAATTTAGGCTTGACAGACCATATATCCTCTTCCTTTTTTCCTGTCCTAGTTGAAGGGAAATGCTATTGGAGATGGGAAGGTTTGCATCGTCTCTCCTGTGTGATGTTGGATCCCTTTATAGGGCAGGTATCTTCTAAAGCAAAATGCTTTCAATTCTCAAGGTGAGCACAATTCTTGAAAATGTATGCAATAAACAAAACGAGCCAAATGTAATTAAAATGGAGACAGCATATAATCTGGTAACCCACTTAGAGGCTCAAAGCTTCAGCTTTAAAAAAATGTTTGTTCCAAATCCATTTAAACAAACAGACCGACACACAAAGGCTCTCTGTACATTATCGGGATACAAAGAGAATCGGATCAAAAGCAGCTGTGACCAGGCTGTACATATGTAGCGAGGAAATTGCTTGATCTGAGACTGCACCTTGTACATGCAAATGTGTTTGTGGACCTTCCCGGGAACTGCTTTTGTACCGCGGCCGAGCTGTTGGGCTGTGCTCCGCAGGGAGCGAGGGCTGCTGCGTGCCCCACTGCGGGAGGGTTGGCCGGGGGCTCAGGGAGCTCTTGGCTGCTCGTGTGCTTTGGCTGCTCGTGTGCTTTGGCTGCTCCGTGCTTCGCCTGTGGCAGGGAGAAGCCAAAGGCAGCCGAGCTCTGCCCCTTCCGTGCACACACTGATCCAGAGGGGGGGAATCGCTCAGAAACCCGGGGAAAAAAACGGGAGTCCCTGTCCTTTGCACCCGTGTCATGGGCTCTCCACTCCCCTGGTGACACACACGCCGTGTGCTGGGACACCAGTGTCCCTCTGGGCTTGCAGGAGGGTCTCCTGGCCCTGCCCTGGGGGGGCTCTGTGGTTTGAATCTCCTCTGCCTGGACACTGTCGCTCACAGCTCTGCAGCAGAGCCCGGCTGGCCTTGAAGTTTTGCCAATAGCCATGTGATTTGTCTGGGGCTGGACAGCACAGGCTGTGAATCCAAGATCAAGTGTGCTCCCAGGCCAGCAGGATTTGGCCAAGAGAAGGCATTTTTTGTCAGACAGGAGCATCTGCCTGTTGTTCTTGCAGGTGTTTTGGGACTATCTGCAGCTCTTGGGAAGGACATACTCATGTTTATATAAATATGGCTACTGGAGAAGGGTGAGAAAGCTGTTTCTAAACTGGAATGAAAATCCTAAGCATTTAGAAGCAGGGTCCTGGCTTAGCCTGGGATGTCAAAATGATGGGTGCTGGCAGAAAATCCTTTACTCGGGTCCCGCTGGGGAAGGTCTGACTCGGCAGCGGCCGGGAGCGCCCCGCGGGCCGTGCCCCTCGCTGGGGGCCGTGTGTCCCCCGCTGTTCCCCGGGGCGCTGGCGGCGCTGTCCCCGTCGTCGGGCCCGGTCCCGCCGCGGCCGGGCCTCGCACCGGCAGAGGGAGCTCCGGCCGCGTCCTCCGAGCAGGGGGGACCGGTTGCTCCCACGGTTGGGGGCTGACGGCTGCTGCCCCCCTCGGGGCCGAGCCCCTCTGCGAGCTGCTGGCCGGGCTCGGGTACCCAGCCAGCCCGGGGGCGACCGGCTCGGGACGAGGTGACCGCTCTGGAGCGGCCGGCGACTGCGAGAGGGGAACACCGATCCGTGACCCACAGGCACCGAGCCCAGTAGCACGGCCGCCGCTCTCAGGCAGGGGTGGACGGGACATGAACCCCTGGGGACCCTGAGCCGGGCGAGGATCTCCCGCAAGACTCAAGCAGCACTCGGAAGGGCTCCATAGCGTCTCCTGCAGCGCTGTCGGCACTTTGGCCCTGCCACCCTTGCTCTCCCGGCTCTCTCCGGGGCGGTCTACCCCCGCCGCATCTCTCCCTCTTGCCTCCCCCCGGCTTCTCCCTCTCCCGGTGCTGCAGCGTCCCACCGGGGGTTGCCTCCACCTAACGCGGCGTGAGGCTTTCCCGCTCTTCTCCGCCCCCGGCGCTGGGCGCTCCGTGTCCCCGCTGTGCCCCCGCAGCCCCGCAGGGCAGGGGGTGCCCGGCCCCGGTGCCCGGCCCCGGTGCGCCCCGTCCAGCCCCGCCGGGGACCGCGCTGCCCGGCCAGCGGTGCCCCGTGATGGACAGGCCCGGCAGCCAATGGGGAGGCGCCGGGGGGCCGCGGGCGAGCCCCCATTGGCGGCGGGGGGAGGAGGAGCCGGGACTTGAAGTTGGAGTGAGGGATCCAGCTGTGCGGAGCGCTCGGCTCGGCGCGGCCGCCGCGGGAGCATCCTCCGCCGCCGCCCGTCCCCGGGGCGCCGGGCAGCATCCCCCCCGCCCCGGGCAGATGTTGGGGAGCAAAGGGGACAGGCAGACCCGCTAAGGGCGGCCCGCCCCGCCGGTGGAGGCCAGCACCGGCAGCGGGGGCCGCCCCTCCGCCGCCTCCCTGCCCGCGACTCGGCCGGCTCGGGCCCCCGAAGGCACGGCAAGGAGGAGCTACGGAGCCCGCAGACGGCAGGGCAGGACGAGGGGGGCGGCCCGGCCCCGGCGGGGGGCGAGACAGGGGCTCGCCCGGCCATGCCACCCCGGCGCTGAAGCCGCCCCGCCGCAGCCCCCAGCCCCCCGGCCCCGCCATGGCCGCGCCGCTCTAGGCGTCCCACCGGCTCGCCCCGCGTCGCCCCGGCTCCCCCGGGGCCGCCGGCCGGAGGATGGACGAAGATGGACCGCGAGCGGCCGAGGAGGATCCGGAGCAGGGCAGAGCCAAGACTTTCATCCGCCTTAATGACCTGTCCGGGGCCGGGGGCCACCCGGGGCCGGGGGCCAGGGAGGCGGGCAGCGGCGACTCGGAGGCAGAGGCGCTGCCCTACCCGGCGCTGGCCCCCGTCGTCTTTTTCTACCTGAGCCAGGAGAGCCGGCCGCGGAACTGGTGCCTCCGGCTGGTCTGTAACCCGTATCCTTTGCAGGTGTTCGGCGGCGAGGTAAGCCCCACGGGGCCCCCACGCCGCCGGAGCGGCCGGCGGGGCGGGGGACACCTCCCTGCCGTCTGGAGCCCGCCGGGTGACGGGGAAGGAGCCGGGCTTTGGGAGGACCCGTCACCCGCCGTCCCCGGGGTAGCGGGGGGCACCCGGCGATGCCGGCCCCCTCCCCGGTGCTCGCCCGGGAAGTTTTCCGGGCTGTTGCAGGGGTTTGGCGGTCCGTGCCTTGGCGCGGGGCTCCCCTCCCCCGGCTCCCGCCGCCTTCAGCGCTTCGTTCCACAGGGACTCGCAGTGGGAGCTGCTGGGGACCATCTCCCCGGGGATCCACCGTGTCCGGTCCCGCTCCCCTGACACACCGAGGGACCTTAACCCCGGTGTCTTTGCTTGCGGATCGGTTCTTCCTTCCTGACCCCGTTTCTTGACCATTTTAGGCTCCCCGGTCCCTTCCCTGAGGGTTTGCGAGGCGGGTGCAGTCTGGAGGAGGGCGGAGGTTTTGGGGGGTTGGGTCGCTGCCCAGCTCCAGGGCCCCTAAATAATTCCGGGTGCTTGAGGCCGGTCGAAGGGCCCGTTCTCTGCAGTCCCCCGGGAGATGCTTCTTGCTTGGAGGGGTCGGGGCAGGGTGGGTGTCATGGTCCCGGGGGTGCATTGGCCGAGGACAACGGTTTGTCAGATCCTGGGGTGAGCCACGACCCCCCAAAGGCTTCTGATCTCCTTCCAAGCTCCCTATCTGCTTTGGCACAGGCCGAGCTGCTTTAGTCAAGTTTAAGCTTTCAAAAGAAGAGGAGAAAAAAAAAAAAAAAGAGAAATAGAGGAGACAATAGAAACATTTCTTCTTTCCACAGTCTTGGTGTCTTTAGAGCTTCCCTTTGGAGTTGAGTTGCAACCAGCACATGGCTTGTAGCATTCCAAGTATTTTACCATCCCCAAAATCCAGTTTCATTTATTATTTGCAGAAACAAAACCCCGAAATGAAATGAAGTGAAGCGCTGTGGCTTCCAGCAGGGGCTGGTGCAGGAGAGGCAGCGGCTTCCTGGGAAGTTCCCTCGTCCATGCTGTGCAGAGCAGGCGAGTAGGTCTGGGCAGCAGCCCCACATCTGGAGGGGGAGAGGCTGTGCAGCAGCAGGGAGGACATGTTACATGTTACTGAGGACCAGAATAGCCTGTGCTCGTCCTTCTCCACTCCTGGTGTGCGGGAACTGTTAGGGATTGCATCTCAGCTGAGGCTGGTGTGTGCTTGGGAAGAGTGGTGAGGACCTGGTCGAGTTGTGAATATTGTTTTCCTTGAGCTTCAGCAATGATTTCTCTGATAAACAGGCTGCCTTCTCTTCTAAAATGTCCCCCAGGAGGGAAAAATCCAAGATTTCCCTTCCCAGTCATGAATACTCTCAGCAGCTTCTCCACAGATCTCTTTCAGACCAGCGAAGCAGTTCAAAGCTGCCTTTATTTAAACATCTTAGGAAATCTCCAACTTTGTGAAGCCTTCTGTTTTGGAAAGAAATATTAATGACAGGCTGCAAGTCAGTGTGTTCTTGTTGCCTACTATGACTAATAATATTTATGATTGCTGGTTTAAATACGTTTCCAAGTATCTCTGGGGTTTTTTAAAAAAGATTTAATCTTTGAAATGATGTTTTGAATCTGATGTTAACACCTGCATATTTTAGTGTTTTCAGGAAAATTCTCCACCCCAGTAGCGGATTGAAATGTGATTTCTCCTCTGTGGCTGCAAAACCAAGCTGATTAACTTTTGTCCTTGGGAAATTAGTGGTATTGTGGGAACCTGCAAACACCCCTGCGAGCCAGGGATGAGCATTAAGTGCAGTCCCACTAGCTGGGATTTTTGTTGCCAATTTTTCACTTGTTACTGACAGAGAAAGGATCTTGCTGGGAGTCCTGGGGCCACGAGGGTGATGCTGTGGATCCTGGAGTCGTGTGGCTGCATGCAGCTGTTTGTTTTCAGGGTCACTGACCCAGAACTGGGGGAGTTTATTTTAAAACAACACAAAGACCCCCTGAAAAAGCCGTTCAGCCTTCAGATGAGAGGAAGGCAGTAGCTACTTTGGTACCTGCACTGTGTCCCATCACTTGCTGGGCTGTTCAGCAGAGCTCTATCCTGCTCATCCCTTTGCCTCCCTGACACCTCAGTGTTGGAGCTGAGCCTGCTCTTGTTTATATTTATTACTTTTATTTTTTTTTTCTTTAGTGTGGTGGCCCTTCTCAGGCTGTAATCTTCTAGGATTCATGCCCTGGTGTTAAAACCGTGTAATCATGTTGCTGGAAAGTCTTTGTTGCCACCAGCTGCCCTGCAGAAGAGTGACAGTGTGTTGGCTGATGTGGCTGGTGAATCCTGCCCCAGCTCCAGGGAGTTTGGAGCTTTCTCTGCCTTCTGCTACTCTCTCAGGTGGATTTTACCTTTCTGCATTGGGTCCTGCAAGAAACTGGATGAGAGGACTCTGGTTTGAGCTGTGCCTGTGGAGATGCAGAGCTTGGGGCTTTTCCAGGCAGATTTGTGGTGCTCTAATCTGGCTGATAAAATTTACTGTCGGTGGGGCATCAGGAGGAGGGGCAGGACCCACTCTTGCTCAGGAAGGACAGTTTGTACCCCTGAGGTGCAGCTGGAACTCTTAGGATCCTGCTCTGTATCCCTGTCCAGGCAGTTTGTGTGGCTGTGGTACCTGAGGCCGGGTTAGGGGAGGGTGATGGTTGAGGTGCTGAGTATCCAGCAGGGGTGCAAAGTCCTGTTGAGGTATTTTTGGGGGTTTTCTGCCATGTTTCTGTCTAGAGCATCCTCTGCCTGGACCAGGGAGCTTTTTCTCTTGCTGTCTGGAGCAGAGATGTGGGGTACTGTGTTGCTCTCCTGCTCCTCCTCTCCCTTAAGGCTAGGAAGAGGTCATGAAGTTTGTCCTGATACATACATTTTTCAGAGCCTGAAACCTTGGGATTTTTAACTCTAAACCTGTGCCAGATGGCCAACCTGTCTTCCCCCTCCACCCCATTGTGGTCTTTGAGTGAAAACCTCTGTGGGAGCCAAGAGGACCTGAAGGGATGGATGACAGCCTGCATATTCCTGGTGGCTCTGGGGTGGAAGAGTCTTGCCTGGGTCAAGAGGGAAGAAGGAGCAGGGACAAATTTAGTGGTCACAGTGCTGGATCACAGGCTCAGAGACGGGGAGGGCTGTGGCACATGGAGGGTGCCCTGGTGTGTGTGCTGGTGAGGCCCTGAGAGGAGAAGCAGGAGTGTCTGAGGGGGAGAAGAGAGGAGGCAAGCTGGTTACTTGACTTTCACTCGTAAAATGAAAGAACCATGAAGGATGGGAAGATGAAAGGCTGTATCAGGGTCTGTGCCAGGCTGCTGCTCTGATCAGAGACAAGAAACGAGGCTGTTTCTTGGGAGCTGTGGAGTGATTGAAGAGCAGGGATGGAGAAAGTGGGGAGGATGCTACCACTCGGCATTAAGAGCTCTGAATAGAGAAATAACAGTATAACTGAAAGGGGCTGTGATATCTATTGTAGTACTGAAAACTGTCCCCCGTGCCTGCCTGCCCGCAGAGTGCTGCTGCCTGGAGAGCAGCACACGGCAAAGGAGCGCCACAAAAACCTGCTGGAGGCTGCCATTCCTGGGGAGACAGACCCAGACTGGCTGAAATCCTGTTTTCTCTTCCTGGTTTGGAGGGTGAAGGGCAGCTCTGCAAATTCCCTCTGTGGGCAGGGGAGGTTTGGGTGGCATCGGGAGGAGTGCTCCCATCCCACCTGGCTGCTCTGTGGCACAGTCCCTGGGACTTGGGGTTTGGGAATGGCTTTGGCAAAGAAACGTTTCCTGATCCAGTCACAGCAACCAGCCCTGCCTTCCGTCTGCAATGAAACACAGAGGATTCCTCCAGCAGCTGCCTCACATGGCTCTGCTCACTCCCCAGCGGGGAGAGGTGGGTGATCAAACCTGGGCAGGTGCTGATTGCCCCCAACTCCTGCTGGAAGTTGCAGATGCCCAGACACCTCCAGGAATGAGTCTGGAAGCCCCATGGCTTCATCCCAGGGTATAGCTGAGATGTGCACCCGGCTGGCTCACAGGATGGCTGGAGTTGCTGTGGTGGACCTTGGTTCTCCATGGAAGGCAGTGCTGGCCCCTCTGAGGGCACACTCGGCCCCTGCTGTGCCCTGGTCTGTGCCAGAACCACTCTGTGCCGCTCTGGCTGGATCCAGCTCTTCAGGAGGGGCATGTCCCTGTGTCTGACTGCACCAGAGCCAGGACCCTCCTGCCTGCTGGGGGTGATTCCTGAGGCTGCTGAGCTGTGTTGTGGTTTTGGCTCCCCAGCCCCAGCAGTGCTCCCCCAGTCCCCCCTTCTCATGGGAATGCCTGAGGTGAGGGCGGTGGGCAGCTGGAAGCCCTGTCACCCTGTGGGAGACTGGGGTGTCCTCACTGCCTCCTCAGCCATGGCAGCTCATGGAGAGAGCCAGGCACAGCTTGTGCTGCTCTTTGAAGACTTCAGCGTGTTAAAATGAGTGCAGGGTTAAAAATATATATTTTTTTTGTTGTTATCAAAAGGATGTGTTTTTTGGGGCAAATGCATGTGGTATCCTTACACTTCTATACATTTGTTCCAGCCTCACTTCTGAGTTTAACAAAGCAAAACGCTTTGATTTGACGGGTCGGACCTGAAATGGATCTTGTTTTCATTTAAAAACCCCACAGAGGAGGCAGAATCCATTTGCTTCACCTGTGTCTGGCCCATCCCAGGGTACCTGAGCTTGTTTCTCTCCTGTGACCCAGTTTGCCAGCTGGTGCCTCCCGCCCCTCCCTGGACAGACGGAATTTCTCCCGCTGTGGCTGAGCCTCTGCTGTCTCTGTGCCCCTTCCCTGGCTCCTGTGGAGAAGAGAAACCTGCCTTGTCTGGCTGCTGCCCGCCCGAGGGGTCCCACACAGACCCTTGGCCCTCCTGGCTGGCTCCTCCCTGGGCTCACCTCAGCTCCAGTGTGATGATCTCAACCTGTTATCCTTTAGCGAGGGCAGGGCAGGGGTGCTGTGGTTATTTCCCTCCTCCCAGGAGAGGAATAACTGCAAATCCCCTTCCCTGCTGTTCACAGACCGTTCTGGAGCTCGGCGGGAGCAGCAGGCCGTGTTCCCTTCCTAGAGCTGGGTGCAGTGGCCAGCATTCCTCTTATCCCTGCCTCCCTGCAAGAGCCAGAAGCAGCTCGATCCTAATCTAGGTGACACCTCATCTCACCCGCGATCTCTGGAGCCATCCCTTGCCCAGCCGTGCCGGCAGCCAGGCGCTTCCTTTGCTCCCTGCGTGTGTATGTGTTTTTTTAGGATTCTTCTGCGAATTCCCCCTTCCAGGCTGTTGTGTCACATCTGGAAGTTTGTGTAGGAGTTTATCCAAGTGCTGGAGTACAGTGCAGCTTTTTCTCATTTAAAAATCATAGGCTGGCATTTTGAAGCGGGCTGGGCTGGGGGGGGGAGGGAAGGGGAGAGGGAAGCTGTCTGCCAAAAAGGAGACTGGAGCAGAGGAACCGTAATGACTTCCAGAAGTTTTCTTTCTTTTTTTTTTTTCCTTTCTTGCTTTCCCTCCCTCTCTCCCGGCTCAGAGACAAAAGGCTCGGCCTCATGCAGTTCGTGGTTATGTCATCCCGGCGCGGGGAGCCCCGGCCGGGAGGGGTGGCCCGGTCCTGCCCGGGGATGCCGCGCTGGCTGCTCGGGGACGGCTCCGCTTCGCCTCCGTGCAGGAAATCCGGAACGCTCGCTCCCGTGTGGGTTGGGGGAGCGCCTCGGGAGACTTGCTTGGTGTCAGTTCGCGGAATATTCTGAGCTGGAAGTGACACACGGGGATGATCGAGTCCAGCTCTTAAGTGAATGGCGCTATGGGGTTGGTTTTCATCTGGGGCCGGGAGCCGGGAGGGGATCCGAGCTCTCCCCCAGCCCCTCCCGGCCAGGACGGGAGGGGCAGACAGGTGGGTGGTGATTTGGGATGGAGTTGGACCACCCCGGCCCCTGCTCCTCCGTGGGGCTGACGTGTCTCCCTGCTCTCCGTTTGATCGGCTTTTGTGTTCTCTGCCCCGTTCAGTAGTGCCGGCTGTTGGAACCAGCCTGGAAATGCCCAGGATTTTATGATGTACAGAAAATTTTCTGCTTTCTTCTCCTCCTGCACCCCTCGGAGAAGCTTTGGCGTCGTGCTGAAAAACGCTGCTTTCTCATTTTTATTTTAAACTCTTTTTCATTTTGTTTTTTTTTTCCCCATTCTGAAAAGACCAAGTTTCAGATTACCCCAAGTTCCCTGCCCAGGTTTCTCTCAACTCTCCTTTTTTTTTTTCCCTACTGTTTTGCTGGAAGGGAGCAAAATCTTTGGCCAAAATGAACCTCCCTGATGGCTTTTTCACTTGGATCATGAAATAATTTTCCCTTGGCACAGGACCCATGGGGAGCCTTTGCCCCCAGCAGCTTTGCTGACTGGGAGTAGAGTCTGAAGGAACGGGGATGTCCTTGGGGAGCTGTGGAAGGAGCATCTAAAGTCAGGTTGGGAGGACTTTGAAGCTTCACTGTGGTTTGGAAAGGGTTGAATTTCCTAGTTAATTAGGAGGCCTGAGTGTTTCTGGGTTTGTTACGAGGCCAGATCGTGGTTTTCCCTTCCCCGGTGCCTTGGCTCTCTGCTGAGCAGCCTAGATGTGAAATGTTCCCTTTGGATGGTGATGCACACAGAGGTTTCCCCAAACCTGGGTTCATTTGGCTTTGGCTTTCTCCAGCCTTGGCCTCTCACCCAGGAATCTGGCCTGGTGCTAAGAAATAAAACAAAAACAAAACCAAACCAAAAAAAAAAGGGGGGGGGAGAGGAAATTTTATATAATGGAGTGGGTAACAACTGGTCATGCTTTGGGATGCTCTCACATCTCCTTCCTACCAAAACCCCAGCAAAGACCAGATGGAAAACCCCCATTTTTCA
This sequence comes from Cyanoderma ruficeps, assembly GCA_008694505.1. NCBI lineage: Eukaryota > Metazoa > Chordata > Aves > Passeriformes > Timaliidae > Cyanoderma > Cyanoderma ruficeps. The sequence continues at coordinate 1,582,405 of VZDJ01000216.1, read as the reverse complement.
GCCTGAAGATCTGCTGAGAGAAGCTTTGAGACTGGCTGTCTGTGCTGGCTGCCGTGGTGCTGGTTGCTGCCTTCGGGGGAAGGGGCTGTTGAGGTGGCAGGAGCAGCATCCCTGGGGTGGGGCAGGTCCCCGAGCTGTGGCCACACGTGCCTGGGGCCGGGATGTGCCCGTGACTCAGCCCTCAGAAGTTCGTAGCCTTAGTCACAAGTAGATGGAAATTGTCTATTGGTTTGGCTCCTGTGCCTGCAATGTTGTTTTGGTTGGGGTTTTTTTTTTTCCTAGGCACAAGGGACTGGCAGCTGTTTGGTGTTGGGGTTTTTTTGTCACCCATGTAATCCCAGTTCTCTCTCTCTCTCTGCTAGGATGCAAAATCCAAGGGAGAGGGCAGGAGAGGGCTGAAAATGGGAACAAAATGCTAAACAGGTGACGACTGAGAGCTGGGAGCTTGGCACGGATGAGTTTATAAAGAAAAGGGGATTTATTTACTGTAATCCAGGTGCTAGCCCCACACTTTCAGGATTCCTGGTGCAAAGCATCCTTCGATTTATCTCTAATTTGGTTCTCTTCCAAGAGGTTTCCCTCAGCGCACGGATGCTCCCTAACCCTGGGGGAGGAAGGCAAACCCACAGCCTGGAGCAATAGAGCTGGGCAGGGGGACTCAGAGAGATTCACCCACCTTGGCAGCCCAACCACCCCCGGGGGGGTTTGTGCCTCCAGGATTTCCTGTGATTCATCCCTTAATCAGGTCAGGTTTGGCAGTCCCTCCTCCTGCTGTTGACTGTCTCTGTGCTCCCTCTCGGGATGCTGGTGGCCAGAGCAGCCCAGTGCAGAGCCCTCCCCTGCCCAGATGGCGAGGAGAGCTTGTTAATGATTTGTTAATTCAATTAGAAGGTGCTCATTAGCCCATGGTGAGGCTGAAGCTGCTTTCTGGAGGGCAGGGATCACCCCCGTGCCTTCGACCCTGCTGCCAAAACATTTATTTGGTGCTAAGCTGCCAGCCACGCTATGCAAATAAAGATGTTAATCATGAATAAGGTTCATTTTTAACTCCGGGTTGAGACTAGATTTGGGAAGAACCCTGCTCTGGGGAGGGGAGAAGGTGGTAGGAGCTCTGCTGTGGGTGGGTGTGCAGCTCCCAGGGCCAGGTTGGCTGGATCCTGTGGAAGGGAGCAAATGTCTCTGCTCCTGCTCGGCCCCAGGGCCTGTAGGAATAAAAAGCTCCTTCTGTGGGTGAATGAGGCTTCTAAGTGCATTTGATAGCTGCTCTTTAACCAGCCTCCTCCACAGCAGTGCTGGCTGCTAATAACACCAATCCCAGGTCTGGGCTGGTGGTCCCTGTGCCTGTGTTGGATGCAAATTGTGTTTAATTTGGGAACCATCATGTCTAGATAGCCTGGCTGTAGCAATTCTACCTTAATGGGAGAAAACAAACTCCACTAAGAATGACAAATAATGGAGCCCTCTGATGTTCCATTGAATTAATGTTTATCCAGGCAGATAGGGAGGAAAGAAATTAAATTAATATCTGACTTGTAACTGCTACTGTATGTGATTATTGATTTATCTTGCTTTGGAGGGCCATAAATATGTCTCAGGATATACCCCTGAGACCATAATGTGCTCAGGATCACTGTGCAGGTCTGTCTGTGATGTTCCTTCAGAGATTCATCCTGACTTCTAGGGTCAAAAATCCAAATTCCTCTGACAAAGGACCCAGCCACGTGTGGAGGGGAATGTGTTTGCCCTATATGGCAAGCATACAGCATCAATCTTGAAGGTCTCTGCCTCATATAAATTGTTTTATTGTTTGTGATCCATGGCTGGCTCAGCATTGGAGGGTGTGAACTTTGATTCAGCTCAGAGGAGAGGTGCAGGTGAAACTTCTTGGCTCTGGAATTGGGATGGATCACAGCTGGAGCCTCGTATTCTTTTCCACTGCCCTTCTCCCTGTGCCTGGGATTTTGTGCCCCTTAGGCAGTTGTTTGGGGGTTAGTTTGGCTTGGGGAGATAAGATGGGCCTCTCAGCCTGGCCCTCAGCCTGGCCCAGGGCTCTGGGTACCCCTGAGCCTGGGGAGAGGGGTGAGCTTTTCCCTTTCAGCCTTTGATGTTGCATGGATGCTCCTGTTGATGACCCAGTGGATGTGGGGTGACCCTGCTGGCCATGGGGGTGGCACAGGGCGTGTCACAGCTCAGTGTGCTCCGTGTCCTGGGGCTTTGTACCCACCCACGTGTGGTGGGCACAGGGTCAGCAGCTCGGGAAACTGATGGATGGTGGCAGCAAGGGCCAAGCTGCCCTGTCATGGTCCCCTCATGAGGCTCAGCTGGAGCATCCCTGTGTGGCTGAGCTGTGGGAGGATGTCCTTGCTCCAGCTGAGGTGGATGTTTCTACCCCTTGGGCTGTGTTTTATGTCGGGGATAACTCTCTGCCCTTCCCCTTCCAGCAGTGAATGTTCCCCCCGTTCTCTGGCACAGCCAGTGTTAGTGCAGGAGCCTCCAGGCTGTGAATGGTGCTCTCAGCCCCCAGCCCTCCTCTTCCTCTCACCCATTGCTTCAGGGCCCTGCTGCCTGCATAGGGCATTGCTGTACTGAGGGTATTTTTCAGGATGCTTTTGTTTTATCCCTCCATCCTGTCCCTTAGAATGGTGCCCATCCTGCCCCAGAGCAGCCCTCTCCAGACACCAACACGCTGTTCCCATGGGAGCGATTTCCCCTGCTCTGGGCAAATCACAGCCCCTTCTTCACAAAATGCTCAGGGCAGCAGTACAGGGGAATCCTGTCTTTTTCCAGGAAAAGACGAGCAGAGGAGCCCAAGGCCAGCACGGGGTACCCGCAGTGAGGGTGGAGACACTTCTGCCTTCATCTCAGCAAATGGGCTCTGGCTGCTCCAGCGGTGGATGTTCACATCTCAGCTGGGTTCTGGGCTTGGCTTTGTGCTGGGCTTTGTTTTCTCTTTTCTCACAGTTCCATGAGGCCGGGCTGTCTCAGCTCTGGGAGCTCAGAGGGTTGAGCAAGTGGGGGTCAAGCTGCAGATCTTGTGGTGAACTGGGGGACAAAGGGAAAGTGCTTTGCAGTGCCTCCCCTTCCCCCCCACTCCCCCCCAAATCTCCCCCTTTCTTCTGCTGAACACCTTTATTGTTTTCGCCTCTGGTTTGAGGGTTTTTTTGCTATTGCCTGGATTTTGCATGGGGGGCAGGCTGGAGGTTTGGGGGGGGTGAGATTGTGCACTGAATCTATGCAAGGAGTTGTGATCTCTGCATTTCATTTTGCAGTTCAGCTGGAAAGATCTCGTTTCCAAATACACCCACACACAGGCACAGCAAGAGAGGAGAGCGCAGGGGAGGGAGGGAGCTACTCAAGGGGGATGGGGCAGCATGGGCAGGGCTGGGGGCCGTGGCATGGGCACTGGGAACCTTGGTAAATGTGGCTGGGAATGGCCCATAGCCTTTATCCAAGGGCAGGAGATGCCTCTCAGGGCCATGCAGGTGCTTGGCTGCCCTGTGAGTGCCTGGCTGTTCAGTCCAGAGCAAAGAGGGGCTGGAGGAGCAGAGGGCCCCGAGCCTGGCAGTGGCCCTAGGAGCATCTGGGGGGACTCCAGGGCAGTTTTAGAATTGCTCACAGTGTGTGTGTGTACATACACATGTCCCCACCTAGGGCATGGCTGCACTGTGGGGCTTTTGCGATGGTAGAAGAGCAAAGGCACAGAAAGAAGACACAAAAACTCCTCTCCCAGTGACCTTCAAGCCAAAATCATCTTGTTCCCAAAGATAAGCCAGCGCTGGAGTGATTCCTTTAGTCTGTAATTCCCTATCCACACTGTCTCCCACCGCAGCCTTCCCTGCTAGCCAGGCCCTGACTCCAGCTCTTGGTTTCTGGAGCAGTTGGTGTAGGGTGGATGCATCCTGCATCTCCCAGTGCTGTCAGGGATGGGGTCAGTGGAAAGCAAATGAACCATCATGCTGGTGGGCATCTAAATGTGCAGCAGAGGGTAGAAGTGAGGAGCTGAGCAGATGGGGGCTTGGTGGTGGTAGGAGGGACACCTCAGCCTGCCTAAGCTGGGAGCTGACAGTGACCTTGCCTCTACATCAGCGCGCCGGGGCAATGTGGGGGCAGTTACCTGAGCCCCCAAATCTGGGTCCTGCCCTGGCTTCAGGGCTTTAGAGCAGCTCGGGGCGCTGAGGTATCGCCACAGGTACCTGCACTCCCACCCAGCTTCCCCTGGGGCCCCTTGGGTGGATGCTGGTGGCACGTCTCGAGCTCAGCCCCCGCACACCAAGTCCTTCCATCACCCCTTCAGGTCACTGCGTGATTTTTTCCATCTCTCTGAAGCAGCTGAGCTCATACAACAATATTCCCTGGGCCAACACCGCTCCTTTTTGAAGCTCCTTTTTTTGGTATTCCTCAAGCTCTGTATCCTCAGGCACGAAACACAACACCCCTTGGCACTGGAGGCTTTTCCCAGCGCCGTGGCTTTGGTTATCCCCCGCATCCTGCTGCTAGGTGAAACCACCGCCCGGTCCCTGGGCTGCTGCTGGTGGATGCCATAACCTCCCTAACTCATCCCAGGGATTAAAAGGTGGTAAAGCAGGATCCTTTGGCCACCTTGGCCTGCCGAAGCACGCCGCCAGTGGAAAGGCAGCCACTGGAGCGTGCTCGAGGCCGTGTTTGTCTTAGCCAGTGGCCACAACTGGAGCCGGGGCTCTGCCAAGCAGTGAAAATACCAAAGCAGTGAGTTTATCCCACGGTGTTTGATTTGTGGTCGTGGTGGAAGCCGAGTCGGGAGTGACAGTGGAGGTTGGGGCAGAAAAAAGAGCGATTTTGAGACAGTCACAAAAACATTTCACGGTGCTAAAAGTCAGGATTTTCTCCTTTGTTTTTCCTCCCCCGCTACTGGCCGCGCTGGCGGCGAGGTGAAGTTTATGGGAGAAGGAGTGCGGTTCTGGGAAATATTTTGCCTCGCTTGTATTGTTGAATTTTATTTTCTTTTTCTGGCAGCCAATGAAGGAAATGGGAACACAAACAGCTTGGCCGGTGGGGTATTGGTCCAGGAGCAGCCTGGGCAGGGAGAGGCGGCTTTGCTGGGGACAGAAAATACTCGAAAGCGGATGGGGTTTCCATTGTTTCCATTCCTCTCCCTTTCTGTCCCTGTGCTCAGCTGGCTCTTAGGATGCTGTTAAACGAGGGGTGAACACATCCTGCTGTTAAGGCAAGGATGTGCGTTGATGCTCCTGGCCTCCCGTGTGTTTTCACTGATTAAAATCTTAAATTCTTCCATTTTTTACAAGATTTTGGGTTTCTGTGCTGAGCTGGAAAGTCTCTATGGCAACAGCTACAGGCAACTTTTTTTCTGTAACCCTTTTGGGTTTTTTTGGAAGATGGGGGGAAGAGGATAAGTGCCTGGTGCTGGAGCATCAATAGCTACTTGAATACCCCAAATATTTGGGGTGGTGAGTGCTGGGAGAGAAATGGAACTGAAATACAGAATTGCTTCATGCCCATGCAGCCAAGCGCCTGGGCTCCCACTGGACCCCTCTCCCCTCTGCTAATTATAATAATTTGTTAATATAGTGGAGAGTGCAGAGTCCCATCCCACCTCCATCCCACCCCAAGGCCAGGGGCTTCCCACTTGGGTCTGTCGTTTCTGGAGGAGTTTAAAGCCGTTCTTGGAGTGTGATTGTAGCAGCATTTCAAGACACAATTAAAACCTGAGCCTTTTAGGAAAAATTGCAGCATGTAATAGGAAGGAAACCAGCTGGGCTAGATTGAAGCATAATAGGTTTGGGGAGTAATTTTTAGAATCCTATACTGTAGGTTTTTCTAGAAAGATACTATACAATTTAATAACATGTTACATTCCTATATGTTATATTTAAATCATCCTATAGTATCATGTAGGAGGAATCTAATTTTCCACTACAGGGTAATATACCTTTCCATAGGATTTTGGTTATGTTTTTTTTTATTTTATTTTGGTCCATTGGAGTTAAATGAAAAAATTACACCCTTCCTAGAAAATCTAACAGAATGATGAGAAAATAATACCCTTAATTTATTTAATAGAGCATGTGAGTATTTTCCATAAGGGTTTATATAGCTGCATAAAAACCCATTTAGGGCCTTTTGGGCAGGTGGTTTGAGATAGGATGGAGATGGGTTCAGAAGCTGTCCTGGCCCAGCAGTGTGGGGGCTCTGAAATGGGGCCTGGGACTGTCTAAAGAGGGGAAAATTAAAAATAAATAAACCCCAGGGCTCTCTTGCGTTTCTATTTCCCCTCCTAGGATGCAGTTGGAGAGATGATGGAGTGGTGGGTGCAGGGCTGTGGCGTGAACTGCTGGAGCAGGGTGACACCGGGGGCTGGATCCTGTGCCAGGGGCTGGAGAAAGGAGCCAGGAGCTCTCCATGCTTGGAAAAATGGGCTTTGGAAGTAGCAGGCGGGGGCTGTGCCACCCTGTGTGGCCTTTGCAGCAGGCTGAGGGTGGCCCACAGCAGGGCGGGTGATGCCCTGGTCTGTGTTTTGCAGCACTGCCTTGTCTGTAAGGGCCGAGTTCTGCGGTGGTTTTCCCTGGTGACACACGGGTTTGGCCATTCCAAATCCACCACACAGAGTGGGGCAAAGGCTCTCTGTGCTGTGCTGGGGGGCAGGTGGGGTAGGGTTCAGTGGGCAGATGGCAACTGGGCCCTTCTGAGTGCTCACCCCGCTTTGAGGGCTCTGTGTCAGCCACAGCCACACCAGCAAAGGCCCGGGGCTGGGATGCTCTGCTCACTTATGGAGAAGGCACCCCATGGAATGGTGGTTCTCCATGGAAAAGTGCAGGACTGGGCTCCCTCTTCAGCTTTGCTTGGAGCTGCCCGTTCCTGCGGTGTCAGGGACCTGCATGGCCAGATCCCCACTGGAGTCCTGGGCAGTCCCAGTCCCCAAAGAGAGAGAAGGGGAAGGTGTTGGCCTTGATCCTTCCCGATCCCCAGAGGGCAAACGCCTTTTAATAGCCATGGCAACTAATAAGCCCTGCGTGGTGACAGCCCTGCTGTCTCCATGGAAACGGACCGAGTATCACATAGCAACATGTGCCTCACGTACCCATGGAAACGGCCCGGTAGCTTTTTAGCATCCTCGGTTAGATCTCTGCTCTGGGAGGTGGTGATGGGCTTTATCCCGAGGTGAACCCACTGCTGCAGGGAGGAGGAGCTGGGGTGAAGCTGGGGAGGAAGGTCCCAAGGGCTGCAGGAAACCAGGGTTTTCTGGGAATCAGGCACGTCGGGTGCCCCGGGGGCAGCCCAGTAGGGTGTTCCCAGGCTGATGAAGATTTGGAAGGTGCTTGCTATCCAGTTTTTGTCTTCCTCATTATAGCAGCAGGACTCNAGGACTCTGGGGGGGGGGGTGGTTTGCAAAATAATTTGAATTTGAATCTGATTGGCTTTGGGTTACTGGAGGAGAAGAAATACAAAAGATGCTCAGGGCTGGAGGGCTGGAAAGCACCTCAGCACAGGCAGAAAGGTGTCACAGTAGGATACTCACAGCTGGGTTTTCTTTGTGGTTTCTGGAGTCACCTCATCCTCCAGCTGGGGTTTTCCAAGCCACTAAAACGAGGTGTAGAGGCTGGGAGTGCCCCTCCTCAGTGGGCAGCCGTCAGCAGGGGGGAGGCAGCAGGACACACGCTGTCTCTCCACGCAGCCTCTGCCATTTCTTGCTCGGCAGCTCGTTAGCCAGCCTGAACTGTTACAGGTTAATTAGGATTTGTTGCTGGCAAGTGTGAAGGGTTTGCTGGGGTCACACCGTGCTGAGGTTTGTGTAAAACACTGTGAATGTCAAGTTGTCTGCACGGGCTGGGTGCAGCAATTGTTCTGAACCACTGTAGCAAATGCAGCCTTCCCTGAATTTACCCATTACGAGGCTGAAAAATTTAGGAATTAATTTATTTAGAGCTGTTGGAGCATTTCTTACAAATGTGTTCCTTCCCCCATTGTGGCAATGTGCTTTTTATGGGAAGCCTGCCTGGACACTTAGGAGTATCCCTGGTTTCTGTAAACATTCATGTGAATAAATGTGATGGGTTTGGGAAGGTTTACAGGTTTAGTGTTTTAAAGGCTGTGAGCTGACCTGATTAACTTTTTTTGTGGTGTTTTTTTTTGGGTTTTCTCGTGTTTTGGTGGGGTTTTTTTTGGTGGGGTTTTTTTGGGTTTTTTTGTGGTTTTTTGGGGTTTTTTTGTGATCTTTCAGACCTACCTATTGTCTCTTATTCATTTTTTTTTTTTCTCACAGCTTTTCCTTGGTTTATGGGGGGCTGGGAGACACCTTTAGGTGACACCTTCAGCAGTGTCCAAATCCCAGGGTTCTTTTGGGTAATGGGAGCTCTGACTTTGCTCAAGTGCTTTTTGAGTAGGACTGGGGGAACTTGTAAACTTTTGGAATTTTTCCTATGGTTTGTGTGTTATGGGAAGATAAATGTGAGTCAAGAGCAGGTGCTGTGGGGGAGGTGATTTCGGTGGGGAAGTTTGGAGCTGTGGGTCCATCCCGGTCAGACATGAAACCGGTGCCACGATGGATGAACATTAAAACTGGAAAATCTGTGCTGAAGCTCTTCCGGCTGTTGGGGCTGGCAGCAAAGAGACACCTCTGCAGTTGTGCTGTGCCCTGATTGATGATCTCAGGCCTCCATTCAACCAGCAGAAAGCTGGATAAATAAACAAATAAACGGGGAATTGCGACAAAATTTCCAACTATTGGGCTCTTTACCCTGACAAGTACTTGCTTCTGGGATGGGAGTTAGCCCTAGTTTCAGCAGGTGCCAGCCCCGAGAGTTGCCCCCTCAGGCTCCCTGGAGCTGGGATGGCTCATCCTGCTGCCTGCAGGAGGCTCAGTGACAGCGGCGGCAGGGCTGGCCTCAGAGGAGGGCTGCAGCCTGCTCAGAGAGGTTTAATTAAATCCGAAATCCCAGCTGTTTTCTCCTGGGCTTTGGCTTGGGATGCCACGAGTAGGGAATCGGTGAAAAGAAATAAAGATAATTAGAGCAACTTCAAGGGCTGTTGCACTCGTGGTGAGTGGGGGGCTGGAGGCCGGGTGGGCTGCGGAGAGACTGAGCTGTGGTGCTCCTTTGGGATGAGCACAGCGTGGATGGGATCACTCCCAGGGAAAGACTGAGCTACCACTCCAGCTGAGCGCTGTACAAACCAGGGATTTGTTCAAACCCAGAGCTCAGAGTTGGCAGTGCCATCCCTGAAACCCCCTAAATGACTGGGCAGCTCCGAGCCAGCCCAAACATCCCTTGCAGTGGGTGTCTTTCCTCCCCATTTTTTAGGGACCTGCTTATTCAGGTTGTGAAGGGCCTGGCTATAAATGAGATACAAATGTACCACTAACACCACATCTCCCTAAGGCCAGTGTAGATATTCTGGTATTTAAACTAGCAGAGCCAAGGGGAAGGAGCCAGCAAAGGGGAAAAAAGAGGAAAGAAGGAAAAGTGGCTCTAATTGAGGTCAGTATTTGAACAGTGAAGACCAATTAATGCTCCTGAGTCCTGGGTGACTGAACTAACACATCCCCACCAAGGGCTGGTACAGCCTGAGAGCTGGCCTGGGGTGAGCTGCTGATGTGGTGGAGGTGTCAGTGCTGGCAGAGACTTCACTGTTGACAGAAGTTTTGGTGTTGGCAGAGTTGTTGGCAGCCCTGAAGGATGATGCAGTGGGCTGAAGCTGGTGCTTGGCTGTCGAGGGCACTGGTGGGCAGCTTATTCTGCCTCCAGCCTTGCAGGAACCTTTGGAAATCTACTTACACCCCCAAGCCATGGTCCCTTACCTGCTGCATTTCCATCACCAGTTCTTCAGGCTAGAGTAGATCAAACTGAGGAGGGGAGGATTCCCAGCCAGGGTGCAGCCAAGGTGCTAAGCAGTATTTGACTCCCCAGGTCCCCATCAGGATGGACGGGAGCTGTGGCCATCCCTCCCCTCACTTTTTGGCCGGCTGAGCCTTTCCAGGGTGGTGGCTTAGCAAGTGTCCAGCATTCCCAGACTCACATTTTTATTCTCCTTTATTGCTCTTCCAGGAAAACCCAAGTGTGTATGGGAAGAGGGGATTATCACGTTGGTGTTAAATACCCTGAGGGAAGGTGGGGAGCGTGGGTTGTTTATCCTGGTCTATCTCCCAAGGACAGCCGGGCTGAGCAGCAGCATGTGCTTGTGTAATGTGGCACCCATGGGTGCAGCCGTGCTGGGCAACAGAGTGTGGAGGCAGCCAATGCCTTCCCGGGGAGTCTGCACTCCCAGCAGGCAGGAGAGCACAGCAGGGAGGACGAAAAAAAAATCCTTGTTGCTATTATTCCACGAATTTTATACACTGAAGTGATGCATGTGGCAGATGAGATGATTTGCCTCCAGGCGCGCAGGAAAAGCGACGTGAGGCAGGATCTTTTTGGCAATCCTGTGTCTTAAACGTGAGATGAAATCTTCTGGGATAGGAAGGGGGTAGAGGAGCCGTGGTTTGAGTCCTCCTGGGGTCACACTGTCCCTGTACCATGGAGCTGGTGAGGCTGCAGCTTGCCCTAACTGCTGCTTTTTTCCCCCCATCCTTTCAGAGGAAGGGAGAAAGCCACTGCTATTTCCACCATCTCACTCCGTTTCCAGGTTAGGAATCCAGGACGCTCTCAGGTTTGCCGGAGGACGGTGAAGGAAAGGCTGTAAAAACCTGGCTCTGCTCAGGAGATTATTTATGGCCGGGTTTGGTGCCACGTTCGATGCTTTTTGCTGCCTCGTTCCCACCTCCCACGGCCCCTCACTGCAGCTGGGCTGGAGGAGGGGGAAGGGGAAGATGCTGTTGGCAGCTCCCACGGGGTCTGATCCTGCCCTGCTCGGGCAGTGGGGGAGATGAGAATGTCAGGTCTCTGCAGGGTGCTGAGACAGCGGGTCTCACCAGGCACCTCGCCTGGCCTGGCTGGAGGAGCACAAGGGACAAGAGGCTGCTGTCGGTATCCCCGTGCCAGCTCCCTGCAAGGTGACACAGATCCTGGGGACCCCCCCGGCCCCTCCCGCTGTCGCCGCCGAGGGCGCGTGGGCAGGGGGGATGAATGAGCGGTGCCTTCGGAGACACTCGCAGCAGGTGCTAACGAGCGTGGCTTGAAATACCTCATCACCTTTAAATAGGTGGGGGTTACTCTGTGTATGAAAAGGTAGGAAAAAAGCCTGTTTTCTGACCCAGCGTGTCAGTGGGGGCTTCCTCCCCCTCTTCCTCCTCCCATCTCACCTCCTGCTGTGACCAGCACCCGGCTGAGGATGGGGCCGAAGATCTGGAGGCCATGGGATCGCGGGGCGGGGGCAGGATCCATCCCTGCGGGATGCACAGCCTGCGGGTTCAGCAGCACGGGCAGGCTGTGGGGCTGGAGGGGTGTCAGGGCTCGGGTGCGGGTGTAACCGTGCTCCAGCTGCGGCCCTGGGAGTCGAGCAGAGCTCCTGGAGGTGCCCGTGGTCTCAGCGCTTCGGCCCCTGTCCCTGGCTGTTCCTTCCCTTGGCGCTGGTAGAGAGTCAGTGGAACCAGCGCCGACACAACGCGTTTAGAATGGGCACAGGCAGCGGCATTTTTTTGCCTTCAGCTGCATCCCGAGCTGCAGATGAGAAGTGTGATCTATGTTTTCATGCTTTTCTAGCGATTTCTGGTGTGTTCCCACGACTCCAGCTGCCGGGACAGCCGGGGAAGCAGCTGGCTGGGCGAGCTGGCACCGCCGGGCACTCCTCGCTCCTGGTGGCTGGCCCACGCCTGCCCAAATAAACGCCGGGGAGAGCACGGAGCTCGCAGGCTGCTGCTGGAGGTGCGGAGAGCGCTTTAGCAAACTGGCATGTTCTAAAATTACCGAGGCAGGCTCCCTGCTGGGGAAACTGCTCGCAGGGTGCTGTGTGCCCCGTTTCCTCGGCAGTCCCTCGCTGCTGGAGAGGCTGCTGGCGCAGCATCTTCCATGGATGGAGGGGCACCAGCGTTGGGTCGGAGCAACTGGCGCTGGGTGGGCTGTGGAGACCCCTCGCACGCCTGTTTTTGGAGAGTGGAGAGCAAACAGTGTCATTTTGCTTTATGTCCCCGCTCGCTCCACACTGGCGCTGCCGGGGCTGCCTCGCCCCCGCCCTGCCGGCAACCTGAGCCCGGGCGGGCGAGGCCGAGAGCAGGCGCTGGCCAAACCCGGGCGGCCTCGGCAGCTGCGCTCCGTGGAGCAGCTCCATTGATTAAGAAATTGTTGTGTAACCTCTAACGAGGCTCCTCTCCGGTTTGCAGCCACTCGCCTCTCTCCCCTCTAATTAAGCTGGCGTGCGATTCCCACTGGGTTTGCTTTCCAAGGAGGGCTGCTGAGTGGATAACGGGGCCGGGGCTGCTGCTCACCATCTCATCTGCTCCGTTTTTGAGTGCTTTTGTAACGCTGGGTCACTAGTGGGTCTGGGGGCGGGGGCACCTGGGAATGTGCCCAAGGCATCATGAGCATCGCTGCTGCCCTGGGTGCGGGATGAAGCCGCTGCTGCTCCAGCACTGAAAATATATAGAGGAGCTGCTGCCTGGAAGGAGGAAAAAGCTGAAATATTTTTCTTGGAGAGAGGAGGGAGGCAGGCCGGGAGGGCAGGGAGGCGCTGCGGCGTGCCGGCAGCAGTCGGAGGGGATGGCTCCTCTCTGCCGTGACCCCCGGGGCTGGCCGCGTTGGCTGGAGCTCCCCTCTGCTGACATGCACCACTGGCAGTAGCCGCCTGAACTGCTGATGCTGTGGGGAAACCCGAGAGGCTTTGGCTTTGCTGGAAATGAAATGAGGAGAGGGCAGGGGGCCCCGTTGGCAGGGGGGTCTGGCTTTCCTGCTTGGGGCTGAGGGAACAAAAGAAGAACCCGAAGTGACATTTCAAGTGTTGCACAACTTGGCACAACTGACAGGGGGTTGGTTTTCTCATGCTGTTCCCTCAGTGCACGGCCTTCTTCTTCCCTAGTCCTAGTTCTCCCCTTCCTCCCTAGGGGAGCGGCTGGTGCTGGAATCTCCTCCTGGATGATGGCTCCAGGGAGGATGTGCCTCATGGGTCCCTTTGCCACCCAGGGAGGGGAAGACTTCTGATGGAAACCCCTGAGAAGGAGGCTGATGATCCTGCCTTGCCTCCTGTGGGTTACAGAGGGACAGTGCCGAGCCCCACGGGGTGTTTGCTCCTGCCTGGAGGTGGTAGCGGGGAGAGTGGGACATCCCTGGGGTGGTCCCTTTGGGATTGAGGCAGGCCTGTGATCCCACTCCCGTGGGGTGGGTATTGGGTGGCTCTGTGTACCCCATCCTGCTCTCATGGTTTCCCCAAAGGTCCCTGCAGCTCAGCTGGGGGTGCCCCATGAAACTCTGCCGTGAGTGGCTGCCTCTGCTGGCTTGTCCCTCTGTTGCCGTCCTGCTGGAATGTCTCCCTGTATGCAAGCACCATAAGGGGTTGGGATCTCACGGGATGCAGCTCTGTATTGGCAGGTCCTGGGGACTTTGGATCACAGGGGGCTCAGGACGTCCCAAAGTCCATCCTGTCCCTGGCAGCAATGTGGGAATTGCAGGGAGAGTGCCATTCCAAACCAGTGAAGTGGAATGAATATTTGTGAAGTGGCAGCTCTCTGGCTTTCCTCCCACCACTCACAGCCTTTCTCTTGCTCACACAGATAAATTTTGTATTTTACTTCTGAAAATACATATACACGTATATAAATACTGTATCTTGGCAGCCACTGTTCCTCAGCACCTGCTATTTTCCCGGGAAAATGGGGATTTGGTAATGGAACAGCCTCCCTGGTCCCCTGGGCCTCGTAAACCTGGCTGTTGTTTATGGCACCACGTGGCAGCATTCTCGCGGCTGCTGCTGCACTCTGCTCTGAGCATCTCCCTGGCTGGACCCTGCCGTGGAGGGCTGGGCTCCTCAGGGGTCACCTTCCCCTGCTCCCCACTTGGAGTTTGCTGGGGGCTCTTGGTGGCCGTGGAGTTGTTTGAAGGTTCAGGGCAGAGCTGGTGCTGGCTCAGTCCTGGGGAATCCCCTTCTTGAGTTTACCCCAGTGTGTCTCTGAGAGTGGAGCTGCTGCTTTGGGTTGGATTTTAATGGCTTGCTGGTTTCTAATAACAATAAGCTGGGTGGACTCATGGTGGGTCCATCGACTGCCAAGGGCACCACCCTGGGTTTCAGTCATGGTGGGGCAAAAGCATTGCATGGCCTGGGCACCCTCACAGGGGCTTTGCAGTTTGTCCCTGCACCATCCACACTCTGCCTTTAGGACCCTCATCCTCCTGCCAGCATCCGTAGAGCTGGGGTAGCCTCTGCCCTGCTCATATGTCCCTTTGCCCTTGTGATGAAGGCACAGGACATCACCATCTTCCTCCTCTTCCTCTTCATCACTGCTGGAATGAAAGGCTCGCGGGGATGCTGGGCCCTGGTGGGTAAGTTCCTGCCCTTTGCTCCCTGCTGTTGGATTCCCAGCATGGCCCCATGGAGGGAAAACCCAGCCTGGGGGTGGCTGTGGGGTTTTATAACCCTGAGAATGAATCCCAGCGCTGCCCCTGCCTCTCTGGGGAGCAAGGTCACGTCACTGCTCAGGAAGCCACTCCCTGGGAGCGACAGCCTGTTAAAGAGGGAAAGACACCCAGGGGGGCTGGGTTGGCCTGGGGCTGGGCCTTGAGGCAAGGGAAGGCTGGTGGTGGATGTGCTTCCTGCACACTCCCCACTGCTCCCAACACATGCTCAGGGTTTTTCCCCAGTTCAGGTGTGGGGCCGCAGTGTTTTGGGATTTCGTTGCACAGGGTAGGACAGCGATCCTGCTCTGTACCTGCAGAGTCTTGGGCTTCATTGTTCACTTGCAAGTGGGGTGGCTCTGGTGTGAGAGAGCCTGGGAAGTGATGAGCTGTGAGGTGATGGGATGATCCAGGAGAGGACAGACTGTGGGGTGATGGGGGATGTGAGACCCAAATTCCACTTACTCCCCGTGGACATGGAAGGCTGGGGGTTAAGGTCTGCAGGGTACCCTGGGGGACATGCAGTGAATCTTTGTGGGTGTCACCAGTGGGTATGACCCCACTTTTGGGGCAGCAGAGGCAGGCAGTGGGACAGCAGCCCCCTCAGGGGCTGAGTGCAGAGCAGAGTGCTCTGCCCCCCCCGGCCATCCCTTCACTGACACTGCCAGTGATCCAAGCTGGCCGTGCCCTCAGCTGTCACCGACCATGAGAACATGTGTGTGGTCCCCAGCACTTGCCACATCTCTGGCACGACATCCCAGCCTCTCTCATTCCCCACTTGCTCCACCACAGGGTGAAAACTGCCCAAATTCGGGCCCTGCCCGGGAGCATTTGGCAGCAGATGGTTCTCCTGGTCCCTGGCTCCCGCCGGGGTCTCTGGCTCTTGCCCGGTCCCCGCTGCACGCTCAGCACCTCCTCAGGGGAAGGAAAACCGGGCGAATAATTCACCCTGAATTATTCAGCTCGCTAATTTATTAGCTGGACAGACGTCACAGCATTCCTTCCCTGGGCTGCCCACCAGCAGATCCCAACCTTCTGAAAGCGGAGAGCATTCCTTCCCCTGCCGTTTCCGCCGGCTCGCTCTGTTTATTTGCAAATCGCCCATTTGCGTGTGTTGCTTGGATCCCTCTTATTGCGCCTGCCTTTGATTCGGGCACGTAGCTCGCTCCGGGGCTGGCTGACCCCCGGCAGGGTGGGATGCTGCTCTGAGAACCAGGGCTTTGCCATGAGCAGCTGCAGTCTTTTTTAATTCATTATTTGTTTTCTGCAGCCGATCCCTGATTTTTCTCACCACTTCTGCTCCCGCAGATGGGAGGATCCCGTGGGAAGCAAGGGAAGAGCAGGCAGAGGGGACAGAGGGGAGTGCAGGCTTCTGTCCGGCTCTCCCTGCCCGGTTTGGGTGCTGGTTGCTGCTCTCCCGTTCTCAGTGCCGTGGGTTGGGGCAGGCAGTGCTGGGCTGCTCTTCTCCAGGCTGAGTGCTCTATAAACCTCACTCCGGGTCCGACTGTGCCATGCTGGGGTGCAAACCACCCCAGGCACCCCATTCTTGATTCCCATTCCAGGACTTGGGTTCAGGTCCATCCTCTCCAGTGCCTGTGGGATTTGCTCAAGTGGCTTCCCAGAGAAAGGCCAAGGTCAGCTGGGGTCCTGTTTGGCTTTGCCCCGCTTGGGTACAATATCTGGAAAATGCACAGGTTCTACACCTGTCCTCTGAGTTATTTCGGGCTGCATTGCAGGGCAGAGTCCCTGCTGCAAATCTGCTGTGCGAGGCAGGGGCTGCAGGCTGAGCAGGGAGTCCAGCAGAAGCAATAACTCAGGGGAATGCTGCATCCCAGCCCTCAGGTTTGAGGCCACCTTTAAAAATCCCTGCTGAGAGCACAAGTGTCTGTAGAGACGAGCAGCCTCTTCCACCCTGTGGGAAGCACAAGCTGTCCTGCCACCTCCAAAGGCATCCCTGGGAACAGAGTGTGGAAGGGAAAGGTGCCAGAGGCAGGGAAAACCCCCCTGAAAGCTGGGAGTGAAGCAGCCAAGCTGCTTCCTGAGCCCTGGCATGGGGCACTCTCATCTTGTGGAATGAGGAAGGGCTGGAAGAGGATGGGATGGCTGAGGGGGTTGCTATCCAACAGCACCTCATCTGACCCTGGTCTTCCCAGTGCAAGAAAGATCTGGAAGGAATGGGAGGTTGTTCCCCCTGCCAGGATGGCTCTGGGATATGCATCTGGGATCGGCAGTGGGAATCTGTCCTCCACAAGCATTTCCCTCTTAGCATTAGCTATCACCCTGGTGCAAAAAGGAGGTGCAGGGCAGAGCCCTTTGTCCCTGCGGGGTTTATAAAAGGTGTCCCTGGGTGGAGTGTCCTGGTGTGGCTGTGCTGGGCTTTGGCAAGTGAACGGCAGTGGCTCTAATTGTGCCCGAATTCTTCTGAGCCACAAGTGAAATCTGCAAAAATACAGAAAGTAAACAGCTCGGGGCCGAAATTCCCGGCGCTTTGGGGAACCTTCCACTAGGAGAAGTTTCTGAGCTGCCAACAAAAGGTTTGCCTCTCCTCCAGACTGTCTGTGTGGGGACCCCCTGGACTGGGAGGGATGCAGCCACGGTGCCATGGGGGCTGTGCTGAGAGCTGGACTGACTTTATGCCTTGGAGCAGCTCGAATATTTTCTTCTTGTTGGATTTTTCTGTTGTTGCTGTTGTTTTGGTTTGGGTTTTTTTTTTTTCTTTTTTATTATTCCTTTGCTGCTCGTGTCTGCCAAACAGGGAGGTTTTAATCTCCTTCTTGCAGACTGTGAGAACAATTGCTTAGGATGCCTTTGCTGCACAACGAGGGAATGGGAAGATGACAGTGGGAACCAGCCCCCCCATTGCAGCCTCCCTTCCCTGCCCTGCCCTGGGGAGCTCTGCTCACCCCCCCTGCAGGTGCTGGAGGGGGAAGAGGCTCTGGCAAAGAGCTGAGCAGCCCTTGCCCATCCCTCCCTGCACGCTGGCAGGGTCTGGGAAAGATGCTGTTCCCTAAGTGTCCCCTGGAGCGGGTGGGACTGTCCCCAAGAGTGAGCATCTCTCACGCTCCCTTTTCTCTGGTCTGGTGCCCAGCCCCCGGGTCACACTGACCCTGAGGAGCTCTGCTCAGGGCTGTGACAGTGACGTGGAGACCCACGAATATCCAGGGCTCAACTGCACCCAAGCTGATATCAGCTCCATCCCCAGGATGGGGTTGGGTGCTGGACCTGAAAAGGTGGGAAATTTGGGGGAGGAAAACCAGGTTGTGCATGTGAGTGCATTGAGAGGTTTTTGGGATGCTCTCCATGGGAGAAGCCTGACTTTCCTGGGAAACATCCCCTCACTGGACCCACTCTCCCACCCACGCACAGATAATTCCCCGTGACCCCTTCCCCTCCTGCTAAGGATGGTCTCAGCTCCTCCTGACCCTGCAGCTCCACAGGGCAGCTCTGGTTCCCTTGGCCTCTCCCTGCAGGTCAGGCCTTTCTCTGGCTCTCCTCCAAGTGTTTGGATCAGCTCTTGGAAAACTAAAGCCATAAAGTTTGCCCCAGCTGGAGTAGGAACCCGCAGTGACTGGCTTGGGAGGCAAGCACTGGACCCGGTGGTTATTTATAATGCAGCAGCGAGGTTAAAAATAACAGAAATTTGAGCTCAGGAAGTTGTTTTGGAGGATAAGAAACTTTTACTTTGGTATTCAGATGCCAGGGCTAGTGCTGGCCCTCCTCTGTCCTTGATGTCCCCATGCTGTGTCCCTTGGGGGTCCGCAGTCCCTTCCTTCCTCTCAGTGTGTTGGGTCCTGTTTTGTGTGTGCAGGAATCATCTCTACTCCCAAAGAGAATGGGGGCACCATGGCAAGCCCCAAAAGCTGTGCTGTGCCAGGTGGTGGTGCAGGGGTGAGCCTGCTTGGGCTCTGCTCAAGGGTCCTGGTGGGTGTGGGGAGGGGACAGTGTGTGGCCACAGCTCCTGTCCATCCTCCCTGATCATGGTTATTGTCACTACAGCTGTTTGTTCCCCTGGGCTCAGAGGGGTTCCCACCCCCTGCTCCTGACCTCTCTGCTGCCGGCCAGGCACATCCTGAGCCACTGCCTGCCCCGTTCCTGGCAGCTGGAGCCCTTTCAGAGCCTTCCTGGGGGTGTCCCTGCCAGCCATGGGTGGGATGCAGGGTGGGAGTCGGATACTACCCTTCACGTTCCTGGCACAGCATCCTTCAACAGGGAGAGCCAAAGGGTTTTGCCACCTAAAGCCTGAAGCTGGTGGGTGACACAGTGTCCTCTGTGACCCCCCCTCCAGCCCACTGCTGGCCGAGACACTGAACCTTCCTAAACCCTGTGCAGGCACGTTTCTTGGCATCGATGTTTTATTTTGCTTCAGCTCAAACCTTTTTCCTGTTGACACAGTGTCAGTTTTGCTCCAGCCTGCTGGGCTGAGCAGGGGTGACCTTTCCTGTGTTTGCTGTCTGGGCTTAGGATCCACCTGTGCTCTGCAGCCCCAGTGCAGCCAGCAGGCCGTGAGGAGCCCCTAGCAGGAATTGCTCCCTGGTGGGTGCAGTGCCACTTCCCTCTTCTCATTTCTGTCCTCCTGGCTTTGGGCCTGTCTCCTTGGACCTGATTTGTTTTCCTGATGCAGAGCCATGTGAGGAGCCAGGGTCCCTTGCACCTGTGCCTCAGAGCCAGGGAGTGTGTCCCCAGCCAGGCTCCCTATGGGGGTGAATTTCCCAGTGAAGGACTAGAGGTAAAGGGCTGATCTATCCCATCTCTGCATCACTACCCACAACACCTCTATTAGCAGGAAAAAAATCCCCTCTTCAGGAGGGAACTCTGAAGGTTAATCTCAGGGTCACACCAGGAGGGTGCCCTGGACTCCTCAGGGTAGGTGAGGACACCCAGTCCTGCCCACCTGAGTGAGGAGAGTTTCCTTTCTCCGGCCTGGGACCTACCACAGGTTATTCTTCAGGGTGCACATTTCGGGGAGTGGAGCCAGAGGCCACACAGCCGCGTTGGCAGCGTTTCTAGTTGAGCAGAACAAGGCAGGGATGGAAACTGGAGACGAGCTGGAGGCTCCATTTGTGACAGCAGCTCCTGTGGGATTCATGTGGACTCGCCTGTCTGGTTCTGGATAGCAAAAGCAATGTGTTAAATCCTGTCAGGGCTGTCCCAGAGCATCACCAGCTCCTTTCTTCCCACTAAGTCCAAACAGCACACGAGGCCAAACTTTGGCATTTGTGATCTGTGAGGAAGAGAACTCACTAATGTTACTTCTTGGCAAAGTCTTGCTGAGAACTCCTCGAGGGTGAAATGAAATGGGGTCACAGAAGGGTTTAATTCGGTACGTTGTCCTTCAAGGGAAGGAAAAGTCAGACAAGAAGTTTTAAACATTTTACAAAAATATCCACATGTGCTCAGCGCAAAACTCACCGTCTTTACCTAATTTAGAAAATGACTTTATATGGAGAAAGATTTAACACTGCTCCATGGAGGGAAAGAGTAATGAATACGTCTGCACCAAATCGTGCTGTCATCTGAAGATCTCCAAGTGCTTTCGAAAGGGTTGGAGAGAAATAATTGTTCTTCCCTTCCCTCAGTTTTAGAAACTGAGGCATGGGATGAGAAAGCCTGAAAAGTGCAACTTTCCTGACTAATTTTAGCTATTTGAAGTCGAGATCTAAGTACCTAAATAAATGACCTGATTTTAATAGACTGCTGGTCAAGTCTCCAGGGTGAAACCTGGAACAAGTCAGGCTCTGTAGGTCTGCAAAGATGGCCTGGGTCTGGAGAGAGAGCCTCCTTCCCTTAATGTGGCACCGTCACCACAAGCCTTGCTCAAATTTAGGATAAGATGAAACTAATGAGAAGGAATCTATCTGAATTTCTTTGAACTTAAGAGGAAAAATAGAGAATTTCCGTTTGGAGTAGCCCTGTTGTAGCCATGTGAGTTCAGATCCCTCGGTGGCTCTTGGGACAGGGGCTGGATCCCTCTGGGTCTGGGAAACAAAAGCAATCCAGGATTTTCAGCCACGTTATCACACCCCAACCTCTGAAATTTATTCAGTAATAAATAGTGCAGATGGTGAAGGAAAAGAAGGAAATGAGTGAAGGACCTGTACTATCCTGAGCAGCTGAGCTGCCCCTGGTGTGGGGGATTGCACAGGGATGCAATGCATGGACCATTTCCCCCCTCTGCAGTGGTGATGGGGCCGAGGCTGCTGGTCTCAGCTCCCATCCTGCTCCTGCTGCCCAAACATAACCCAAAATCCCTTGAAAGGAAAATGTGACCTCTCCTTCCCAGCTGAGCAGCCTGCTGGGTCTCCAGGGCCAGTCTCACCAGGAATGAGCAGCGAAATGCTTGCAGAAGTGGAGCTTTGAATTAGGTGGTTTTAGCTGGGATCCTAAAGCTGAACAAGTTGAACCTGAGGACAGATGGGGGCTGGTGGGTTGTGCTGGGAAGTGCGACCTGTTCTCAAAATGCCTGCCCAAGCTGGGAAGATGCTTCCAACAGCTTGTGGTGCAGGGGCAGGGGAGATCCTTGGGGAGGTGCTGGCTGGGTGGGGATGTGAGAAGAGGGCAAAATACCTGTCTTCGTGTTTTGCATCCTTGGACAGCCCTGAGCTCACTTGTGCACCTCTCTGTGTGCAAGAACAAACGATAATTTAATTATGTGTGTACAACACCAACTCCTTCTCTGTGATCAAGGTCAGTCTGATGAGTGAGAATTGTAATAAATTCCTGTGACCAAGGGCTGGTCCCAGCACCTGCATCTTCTCCTCTGCCACAGCTTGCTTTATTTTTGCTTTGTCCTCCTGCAAAACCACCTCTCTCTGAAGAGGGGTAGCTGGGCTGGGCATGTCCAGAACTGTCCTGAGACTCCTCCATCCCAAACCTGCATTGCTTCAGGATGGAGCTCACAGCGTGACAGGCATGACTCCAGCATGGATCTGGCTGCTCTGGTCACTGCTGGTGCTGGCACATTCCTGCCTGATTGCCCCTGCCAGAGCCCTGGGGACCCGAGAGGGAGGGCAGTATTTGCCCTCAGCAGGACCAAGGTGTTGGGCACCCAGCAGCACTGGCGAGGGAATGGCAGCCAGGCTTAGGCATTTGGCTTTCTGCTTGCTGCCCGATGGCCCCATGCCTGATTTTTTGCTCCCACCCCATTTTGTTCAGTCTGGACACGATCCTTTGTGCCACAGGACCGTGGGTGTTGCCAGCAGGGCTGCCTGGCTCTCCTGGTGCTCAGTGGGAAGCAGTACCTTTTACAGGTGGGTACTCTTGTGGGACACCCACCTGCCTTTGCTTTCTCGTCATTTAGGGCTATCTCCTGCTCAGAGTGCCTGAAATGAACCTGCTGGCACCGAGGGCAGGCAGAACTGTGGCTGTGGCACGGATGAGATGGGAAAGACCAGATCAGGGGAAAATGAATTAGGACATACAGAACAGTAACCTCTAATCCGGCTCAGTTCTCCTTATTTACAGCTGCTGAGAGGGAAGGCAGGAGGAAAGCAGCCTGGCAAGATGCACAGAGCTGATCTCCTTCCCCTCAGCCGCTTTGCTCTCACTAATGTATTTGCTGGCAGCGCTTGCTGTCCCCGGAGCATTTTGAGCTCGGTCAGAACAACTGTTCACAGCCAAAACAGGAGTGTCAGGGCAGGCACAGGACTGGGAATGGCTGGGGGGGCTGGTGATCGGAGCCCCCAGCCCCTCAGGATGGGGTGCCTGTGGGGAAATGCAGTGCTGAGCCCTCCCATGTCCCCTCCTCGGCTGGCAGAGATGGGGATGCAGCAGGGAGGCCTTGCAGCCCCTGAGTGCAGCAGGGTCCCTCAGCACCCACAGGGTGTTTGTGCTGAGGGAAGGGCCTGGGCGCTGGGGCGGTTTCCCGAGGCCATCCTGCTTTCAAATATTCTCTGAGAAGCCCCAGGGCTGCATTTCTCTAGCTCAGCACTCAGTGAGAAGAGCAGAGACATCCGAGACCACTCCCCTGTACCGGGACGCGAGGAAGGACAGAGTCCTGAGGGAATCGATTTGGTTGCACTTTGCAGTGTTACAGAGGAGATCAAAATCTCCCCCAAAATCTCCTACACTGTAAAATGAGGCATTTGATACCCCAGGCTGCAAGCACGTGCTTCTCTCCTGAGCATTCCCGGGCCTGAGCTGTGCTGAGGCAGTGGCATTCTGGCGCCCGTTGTGGAATATTCCGGCGTTTTTAGTATGGGCTGGTGCAGTCACTGTGCTTGTTACAGGCAAAAAGCAATGAGAATTTTATGAGGTGTAAATGGACTGTGCCTGAAAGCATCCATGTCCCGTTCGGCTCCATACGTGCACATGCTTCTTCTGCTCCTCCTCTCCTCGGCCAAAATATCTTGTTTCCTTGCAGGCTCAGAGAAAAGATAAATATTAGCACTTTGAGATGCTCTGAGTCTCTGCCTGTGTTGCTGTTGTTGTGGTTAAAAAACACTTCTTCTGGCTGCAAAATTCATCAGGGTCCAGTCTCTGGAAAGGGAGGGAAACCGGAGCAGCTGTTAATGAGGGAGCAATAATATCTAGAGCTCATTTCAAAGCAATAATGGGATTAGAAAGGAGACAAACATACACTGGTCCCGTGCTTGATGGCTTTATTTTGGGCTTTTCTGTTGCTTTTCACTTTATTAGTTAGAACATCCATTTTGCATTAGGGGGCAGATGATGAAATCCCAGCGATGGGCTGAGATGGGGAAGTTGAAGCTTTCTTGGTCATTTCAGAGAGTTTTCAGCACAGAGAGCAGGAGTTAGAAGTGCACAGGGAGCAGGAGTGGGCAATGAGGCTGTGATGGAGAGGGAGACAGGACAGCGAAGGGCAGGAGCTGAGGACTGCAGCCTCTTTAGCGGCTCTTGTAATATCTTATTAATGGAAGAGAAACTGCAATTTTTATTTTGTGGAAATTCTTTTGTTCCACATTAAAATTTAAAGCGCTTTGCTCCCATTACAGCCTCCTGCCAGAGCGTGCTGCTGGCTGGGAGTAGCTGCCCTTTGGAAGGTTTTGGGAGGGCCAATGTTTGTGTCTGGGCTGGTGGAGCAGCGCAGGGGTGCAGGGTCCTTCCCTGGGGCTGTCACCCCAACCCCAACCCTCCTGTCACACCTGCTGAGTGTCACCCAGAGGCTTGGCCAGGGGGGTGAAAGGTGCCAGGGCTGGGCTGTGTGCCCTTGGTAGGTGCAGGGGCTTGAGGAGGGCTTGCTTACACCCAGAGCTCTTTTTAATTAACTCCATGTGAAGGGACACGTGGACCCTGGAACGGGAACAAGGCACCCTTATTCCCCAATAAGCTTGTCTGCACATGGAGTAAATCAATAGCAGCTCATCAGGAGCTGTGTGCTGGCTGGACATGCCGCCTCAGGATGAGTCACATGCAGAGAGAGGGGCAGTATAAAAAGAAAAGGGAAAAGAAATCTGAGGTTTGAGTCCAGACCTGGACTTTGAAATGCCCATTGTGTTTCTGGTGTGCCAGACCAAAGGGCTGGCTTTGAGCTGTGTCCTCTCCCCTGCCTGCTAATCCTTGTGGGTGGCTGGAGCAAAAATTTTCCCCTTGATGCCATGATTATCTGCTGGGCTGTGAGTGCCTGAATATCAGGACTCTTTGTGGCTTTTAGCTGCTTGTGGGTTGGTCTCCACTGAGCTTCCAAGCAAGTGGTGCTGGCCTTGGGCTCCCAGTGAGGAGGCAATTGAATGGGCTGGGACTGAACAGCTCCAAGGACATTTTGCAATGCCAAAGGTGGTCCTTGTTGCTTTTCCTAACCCAAAGTGAGCGAGGCTCAGATGATGTGTGGGAGATGGGGAACCTGGGGAGTTGTGTACATTTTTCATGAAGATTTTTGGGAGATCAAAAGCATTAGAAATTATTTGGGTTAAGGTTCCTGAAGTGACCAATTGCCTTTATCCAGTGCAGCCTGGGGCTGTTCCAGGACACAGCAGTGTGCAGGGCCAGATCCAGCTGCAGAAGCAGGGTCTAGTAAAGGGTTTGGAGAGGAAAGGGTGAATTGTCTCTTACTGGGTGGGGGCTGAGCACCAAGAATGTTTCTCAGCCCTGTCCCAGCCCAGGAGTTGCTGATGATGAGGGTCAGGACATCTCACCGAAGGTGCCTCACTCCCCCTTGGCAGGATAAAAACCCTCAAAGTAACAATTTCCACCTAAATGTGCTCAAACTGACCTTGTTCCCAGCTATCTCAGCAAAGATGAGCTGCGGAAGGGATGTGGAAATGGAGCCTCTGCAGCTGCCAGGGTCTCTCTGCCTGATTTCTCTCCAGCACCAAGAAGCTCCCAGGGCAGTGGGCACCCAGCAGGCACTGGGGCTTATTCTGCAGGAATGAATGGATGGAATAAATCCATTTTAAATGCCAGGTTTTGACACAGGTGACAGGCTTTAGGAGGTGGCAGTGGCTCAGCCCCTGCTCTCTCTTTGCAGAGGTTTGACTCTGTGACACCACGCTGTCAATGCTGCCGGCACAGGAGGAGCCATAGGGGTCAGAGCTGGTCCCTGGCTGCTGCCAGAGCCCTTTCAAGGCATTGCAGATGATGTGCCATCCTCTCGCTGAGCTTCCTGGCTATTGTTAGCTGCTGTTGAAGCCTGACGCTAATTAAATAGGATATTTTGTGTTTAATAAATTCCCGCTTGAGTCATGCCAGCAGGAGGGCACTGGCCAGATCCCTGCCAGTGCCACTGCGGGGTGGCAGCACTGGAATGGTTGTCCCTGAGAATCTCCTGCCCCCCTCAGCCCTGTGGGGGCCACCCCACATGGGTGCATATCCCTGCACCCTGGCAAGCTTGTCTACCTGATCCTTGGGAAGAAAAACCTCCTCCCTGTGGTGGCAGCACCTCGGGATACCCAGAGGGATCTTCAAATGCTGGGAGCAGGATGAGCATCCCTGGTGCCCTGTTCCATCTTGTCCCCTTTCCTGCCACTCCAGGCAGCCAGCCCTGTGCTCACCCCACTCCCTGTCTGTTCCCACTTCCCATCTTTGCAAGGAGACATCAACGCGTTGTCAGGAAGCTGAAAGCATCAAACTGGTGTGATGCCCCAACCCTCGGGAAGCTCTGGAGCGCTGCCTGTGTCTCCACTGCTGGGAAGGTGGGAAGCTGCCCCCGCTGCCAGCCAGGCTTTGTCCTCCTCCTTGGCTTGCCTTGCCTGGAGGGGAGGCTGGACTGGTCTGTTTTCCCTGGGAATACCAGAGTCTCACTTGGGCCACCAGTAGCAGCCGTCAGGTTGCTGGGAGGGAATTGCAGGAGTGGAGGGCATGGCTGACTCTGTGCCCCTCTCTGGCTGCTGTCCTTGCCTGGGGAGAGAAAACTAGGGGCAGTGGCATCTCTGCAAGCAGATTCCATAAGATGTACTTTAACTTTTACAAAATAGCTGCTTTTGTCATCTTTTCTGAGACTTGAGATATTTAATCTAACATCCATCATGCAAACCCTGCAGTGAAGCCCCTGCTGCTTCCTGGGGCTGTACACCTTCCCTCCGTGTCTACCTTTGTTTTTTGGGCAGTGGGGTGTGGCAGGTATAGAACATCACACCTGAGTGCAGGCCAAGGTTTGGGCTGGAGCATGTGGGGTGAATCCTGCCCTGTTTGCCCTGGCTGCAGCCATGAGGATGAGCCTGGGAGGTGTTTTGGGGTGGCATCCCCTGTGTCCATGCCAGTGCCACAGCACAGCTTGGCTCCCATACCGAGCCCTATTTTCCTGCTTCTTCCTTCCTCTACCGCCTCCCCCCTTCTCCTCTGCCAGCGAGATGCTGATCCATGAGTTCCTGCCATGGATTTGCCTGCAGGGTTCAGTCAGACCAAACACCCGACCCTGCTGAGCCCCCTAACCTGCTCCAGCTCCCGCTGCCCACGGTAGCTCAGCCCTGGGGAGAGCAGCTTCCTGCTCCTGGTTGTTCCACATAAGCCTGGGATGGATTTTAGTCGCTTTGGGATTTTGATGTGGTGTCAGGATTTTTCCATTCCCGCAGACGAGTGTTCCTTGTAGACACCTCAAAAACTGAGTCAGGTGCACCAGCGTCTCCCAGTGCAGTCACAGACTGGCTGCAGCCTCTTCCAAGCAGGGGAAAAGGCAGGGACTGTGAGCTGGGGTAGCCTTGACCTCCACTTCCCCACCTGCAGAATGCCCTCCTTGCCCCTCATCCCCGTTGTGAAAGCTCAGTGTTGCTTTCACTGAAAATGCTATTTTTCTCATTTTTATTGATCACCGACTTCAAAACCCAAAGTGTGTAAGATGGTTCCAGTCTAATTAGTACTTAACCTGCAACAAAATATTGTATTTTACATTGATTTTTTTTTTTTTAAGAAAGAAAACATTGGCTCAGTTTCTAAATGAAACACTTTAGCAAGCCATTTGGAAAATCATCATCATGTTCAGACTTTGTAAACATAATTTCTTTAATATTCTTTTTCCCGCAACTTGCAGCCGGGTAATAAAACACACACAGAAATTGGTGGGTGGTTTGAGTCGCCCCAAAGCTGTATTTCTCCAGCAACACTCTGGACAGAAATTTGTACCCAGCACTGGCTAATGCCAGTCAGTAAGTGGGAAGGGCTTGGGTCTCCCCTGGTCAGGCACAGCTCCCAGGGAAGGGTTTCCTCAGGGGCTCTCCCTCAGCTGCCCTTCCAATCACAGCCACTCAGGCATTGCCCTCAGAAGCTCCTGGGGACCCCCCAGGCCGGTGTCCCCAGGTCAGGGCAGCAGTGAAGGGGAAAAGAGAAGGTGTGGGGACATGGGGTCTCTGTCCCCCAACTCTGCCTTAAGCCATTTGGACCCTTCAGAAGTGCCAATAAGGGGCCCTGCAGCCCTTCTGCCCTGGCTCTTTCCATAGGCTTAAAATTATTCTGGGTTTGTCCTTGGATTTGTCCTCTGAGCTTTTCGTAAGGCTTGGCCAGGTTTCCTCAGGGACGTTGAGCTTGTGCCCTTTTGCAATCAAAATACTGTGCTGGGGACACGAAGGGCACAGCTGCAGCAGATGTGGCCAAGAGCTGGATGCTTTGGCTCCTCTTGGAGCCACTGCAGCCAGGACTCTGCCTCTCCTCCTGTCTCCCTTTTTCCTCCCCCAAGCCCCACAGGGCCCATTTGGGGAGTGCAAATGGACACACCCCAGAGTCTGAGCTTTTCTAGGGGCCTTGGAAGCTGTTTGCCTCAGTGCAATGGACACGTTTCCCTGCTTGGTGAAAGAGGGTGGATGGAAGATGCTGTGGAATGTCCCCATTCCTATTTGCCTTTTGAGACTCCTTGGTGATGGCTCTGTGGGTCTGGTAGTGTGGAGTCTGCTGTGAGGGCTGTGTTCTGCTCCAGGGTGGGGTGCTCTGTCTCTCTGGGAGGGTTCCCTCCCAGGCTCCTGCCCTGGGCCATGATTTCCCTGTCTCTTACACATGAATCTGCACATAAGCATCCCTTGCCCAGTCTCTGGATGAGTGGGAATGGGCTGAGTGGAAGGCTGGGGCAGGGTAGGAGCAGGTCGTGTGTCTGGGATGTAAAATGGGGTTGTTTGTTTAGCTTGCTCACCAAGAGCTCTTTCTCCAAGGTTTCCCCTGGCCGTCAGTCAGCAGAAGGAATTCCCTCTCCCTCTGCCCAAGATCCAGCTGGGATTGCTGCAGGGAACATGCAGACCAGCTGTAATTACTGTCTCTCCTCATGTTCACCAGGTTTTGTGGTGCTCACGTGGTGCCATCCACTTGTCTGGGTCATTAGGGATGTGCTGGATTAATCAGCAGAGGTGGTGGTGATCCTGCAGACCTGTCCCATCTCCTGCACTGCCCCCTGTGACATCCCCTGCCCTGGAGGAATCTTCCACGGAGTTACTTTGTGTATATTTAATAGGCTGGGATTTGGTTTGAGCTCATGTGGGATTTTGGGGGCTCAGAGAGCTGCATCCTCCAGTGAGATGTGGCTGGGTGGGGAGGGTGGTCCCCAGGGGAGAGGTCTGTGCAGGGAGGCAGAGAGCCTGTTTCACTTGTGACAGGCAGGGTGCTGATCTTCACAGAGAATACTTCAACTCCACAAGGAATATTTTGGCTCTGCAGGTGTGGGCACAGAGTTATCCTGGCCAAGGAGGGTTAACCCAGTGGTGGTGGGAGCAGAGAGTGAGCTTGTCAGGGATCATAAGGGAAGCAGAGGAGCTGCCAGGACAATTAGCACAGGCTTGTTCTCCCCAGCACGTCCCTGGGATGCAGTGGGACTGTAATCAGCCTGTCACTTCCCTGGCTTTATTAATACATTGATTTTTGGAGGTTTTGGCTCTGTGCAGCGTGGTGCCTGCCAGCCAAGCCTCTGCGGGAAGTGGGGGTTCAAGGTGGCATGTCTCTGGGCATGGCAATGCCTCATTTTGGAAGCTGTTCATGCTTCTTCCTTGGGGATTGATGGCAGAGGAGGAGGAGGAGGAGAGACATCCCCTCCATCTGTGCGCTGCCCTAGGAAGGGATTTAAATCACAGGTTTGCAAAAAAGAGGAAATGTGCCTGATTTACTCAGGCTTTGAAGCCTGCAGGAGCTTCCTGATGGTGATCCCTTTCCCACTTCAGGCAGGTCTGGCTCAGAGGGGATCTCCTTCCCTGGCCATGGAGCCGGGCACTGTCAGCCAGTGCCTCCACCCTGGGGCTGGGGCAGCAGCAAGGATCAGGCTGTGCTCCTGCAGCTCCCAGTGAGTGCAGCCAGGAGAGTTTCTGTTCCCAGAGTCACTACCCTCTGTCTCATCTACCCTCTGCTCCAGCAGCAGAGGGCGAGAGATGCTCTTCAAGGAAATACATTAATATTAAAATATAAATAATAAACATAGATAAAACATTTATATAGATATATGTGCTCGGGACTTGTTTTATCCTCATCCATCATTCCATGAATCTGGGAACTCCTCCTCCCTATCCTGTCATTCTTTCCCCTTCCAATGTGAACTTGTCTGACCAGCACAACCTCCTTGGCACGGCAGCCCTGATGCCACATGTGTGGCCATGCCGAGCCATCCCTTCAATTCCTTCATTTCACCAACTGTTACATAAATCCGCTTTTATACTGAACTTGTGGACGTCACTGGAGCTCTGTCCATACCCATAACATCACTGTTTCCATGGGAACCAGCGTACTTCCAAGGGGGAAAAAAGTAGGAGACTAAAAAAAGGACAAAGAAAGAACAAAATAAGACAAATATGTGACATATCCCAACTATGTGTCGGTGTAGGATGTTACAAAGATTTCACTGCAACTTGTTTAGGCAGCCTTGCATAACAGTTTTTGTCTTGACTGTAGCAGCAAGCAGAATCACCGGGGTGGCAGAAACTTAATAGTATCCCAAATATCTGGAGTCCTTTAGTAAGGAAGAGATGCCTCTGGCAGCTCTGCACGAGGTGCCACTCCGCCCGTGCTGCAGCATTTCCCTGGGTTTCCATGGGTTTTCCTGCACCCCGGAGTGTGCCTGGGGCTGTGCATTGTGAGGGTGTTGTGGATGTGTCCTGGAGAGCAGCTGGCACTGCTGAGCTTTAGGGGCAGGTATTATTAAGGGATGTTTACAGTGAGTGAGTTTAAATATATATATTTGGGGGTTTAGTGTCCATCCACTGTACACTTTTTAAGGCGTGGTGAGGGAAAAGGTCTTAAATAAGTTATTGAGCCTCAGCAGTGGCTTTGGCATATTGAGAGTGTTTTAACTGGTAGCTCCAGTCTCCCTGTGGGAGACCTGGCCAACGGGAAGGATTTTACTGCTCATGGCAACGTCTTTGTTAATGCCACGTGCGAGTTGCTGGGAGGGAGCCCATCCCCTGGCCCACAGGAGGTGATGGATGATGCAGAGGCTGAGCTGGGAGCTGGGAGGGACAGGTCTGGGAAGAGGATGGGGACACGCTCCCACCTCTGCAGCCTTGCTCTGGTGGGGTGAATGGGGGGAGTGCCTGTCCCTGAGCCACCCAGATGTTAGCTGAAGGTGCCAAACTGTTGGGAGAGGGAGTTTGGGGGAAGTTGAAGCTTCTGCAGAGGTTGATGTGGATGAACGAGGCTTCACCTTCTTCTCTTCTGCTCCTCTCTCCAGGAGATGCAGGGCAGTAGGAGTTGGGGTCCCAGCACATGGCTTTGATTGGTAAAGGAGCTGGTGAACTCCATGAGGCTCCCACCTGACCCATCCCTCTGGACCAGGGCTGGGGCCATGCACTGACCCTTTGCACCAGTTCATTTTGGGCTGTTTTTTGGTCACTGCTCTTGGTGCTGAGACAGGCACAAGGAGGGAAGAACTGGGATGAGAAGCCAAAATAAATTTAGTCAAAAGTGCTCTTGCTCGACATTTTATTACTTTACATTATATTATATTTATTTTATTAAAGCACCCATCCTTGCAGATGCTGGTCCCAGGGTTGGGTTGCCAGCAGCCGAGCCCTCCCAGCTCAGGAGTTAATTGCAAGTGATATGTAGGGCTTTTCTTAAAAGCTTCAGCTCCTGAAGTTTGGAGATTATGCAAGTCACTCAGCTTGCAGGATTTTTTTATCTTCATTTTTTTTCTCTCTCTCTTTAAGCAATAAGATTTTAAACCCTTTTTGTTACTGGAAAAAAGCCCTCAAAGTAGAAATCTAAAAGGTTACCAGGAAACAATTCCGAAACTATAAGACAAATAAGAACCTCATCAGGGTTTAAATTTTTTATTTTTTTTTTTTTAACTGAACAACCCTTTTTGTCACTCTTCATTCCCTCTAAGTACTGCATCATTCTTTGCCTCATCACCTGGGTGGCTGAACAGGGCTCCTGCACGCTGCTGAGCAAATCCTACCTCTCCCTTCAGAGGTGGCTGCATCTCTCCCTGCAGCTGACAGTCCTGATTCTAAGTCTTTGGGAGAAGAATGATAAGATGATTGCTCCCTGAAATCCCCCTTTTCCTCCACTTTTGGGCTTTACAGCCCCTTTTAATGTGTTATGGGGCCGTTGGGGACTCCGTGGTCCCGCCGGGATGGGAGCAGAGTGATGCCTTTCATGGCAGAGTGAAGCAGCCAGCAGTGCATCCTTCTGAACATCTGCAAGCCAAAATGAATTAGAGATGACATTTCCAAAAACACTGCCATGAATAATCGCCCTGTTTTGGTTTCCAGGTTTAATTGTGAAGCTGCATGAATTAAAAGAACCTCCTGGGTCTGTCTGCACTGGGAGAGAAGCAGTTTCAAAGATCTGCAGAGCAGGGAGGAGGCAGGGATGCTCCTGCCTGGCTTTTCCCTGGCTCAGATCCTGTGGATGGGTTTATGCCAGTCTCAGTGGGGTCATGCCAGCTGCTGGCAGTGTGTCCTCAGCCTGCCAGCTGCAGTGACCCGGGATGGGGCAGACGGCCACACGGTGGAAGTGGAAACATTCTCTGAGCAGTGCTTGAATTTTTAAACCCCTTTGTGCAGCCCCACTGGAGGAGCCTCTCAGCTTTGCTTTCCAGGAACGCCCTGGCGATGGGACTGGGCTGGCACAGGCCCCTGTGGGCCTCAGGGCAGGAGGCAAATGCTCCATCCCACGTGTGCCACGAGCGTGCCGGGGCTGCCCTGCCTGCAGTGGCTTTAACATCCTGCCAGGGAGAAGCACCTCTGCTGCTGCTGCGGTGCTGTGATGCCGCAGGAAGGGCTGTAAACCTGCAGCATCTTCCCTGCTCCATCCTGTGCTTGTGATCCTCAGAAGGACAGGTGGGAGCAGGCCTGGAAAAGCATCTGGGAAGGCAAAGCTGTAGGGTGGAGACCACGTTAACAATGGTGCTGGGGGCTGAGCCCTGCCAGTGCTTGGCTGCAGGTCAGGGAAGTGGATTGATTCACTGGTAGAGATACTTAGAGAGCACCTCTGGCATTGCTGCATCCACGGAGGTGGAAATGCTTCCTCCAAATGCTAAAAGCAAAATACAGAGGCTGGTCTTGCTTTCGAGAGAATGTGGTAGGAAAAAAAGAAGTATCTAATTAAATGTCCAGAATTGTGATGGGAATCCTATAACATTTAACTGGGCATGACAGGAAGAGCCTTTTCCTGTTGGTTTGGTGCAGTCAGAGGCAAATCTGGGAAGGGGTTATTATTTCCATCTGTGAGGCAGATTAATTCTGAGGACTTTTAACTTCCTTTGCAAATGGCCTAAATTAATGTTTTAGGATTTTAGTCCCTGCCTTCTCCCACCCCCCCAAAGGCCAGGCCCTGGAAGTGCCATTATGCTCCTGTCAAAGGGGCTATTTCTGGAATTGATCATATGAATGAAGCCTAAAACTCCACTCTCATTAACGTCTGCAGCTTATCCCAGTGTCACTCCTAAGCTGGTGGGACTTGGTGACACTGCAGGGGAAGGCTGTCATTTCAACCCAATTTTCACATCACATTTGCACAAAAATTTCCAGGCCTTGCCAGCGCTTTCCACACATTTGTGAAATCCCAGCCACTGTCCCAGTGAGTGGGGGCTTCTCCTGGCACGGAAGTGATGGCTGTGGGTGCTGATGGGGGACGTGGTCCTGGATGTGATCCCTGGCTCCAAATGACATTTCCTTGCCCTAAAAAACAGGCAGCAGAGAGAGCCCAGTGTTCCCTGGCTGGATCCAGGGGGTTTTTATATTCCTGTGGCTGAGTTTCATTGTGTGGTACCAACCTGCAGCCTCTGGTGCTGCCCCCTTTGCCCACGGAGTGTCCTTGGAGCTGCTGCTTCACCGGAGACCGGGAGGAGGGGTCAGGGAGGGGGAGAGAGGGATACATGGAAGGAGGAGAGGGGGAATGGTGAGAGCTACTTGTTAATAGCAAAGCATCAAGGGAAGAAATATATATAAACCCCACGGAAGAGTGTGTGTCCCTGTAGAGCATCAGCAAACGCGCCCCTCCCTACTCAGCTCCGTCAGTGGCATTTCCCCCAGGGAAAGGGACCCCTACCTCTGGGGCACAGAGGGGCCTGCCCTCCTCACCCCCAAGCCAAAGAGCCCACCAGGAACAGTGCAAGTGCTCGGGCTCCTCAGGGAGAGCCCAGGATGCAGCTGGACAGAGCATCTCACCTGGTTACTGCAGCAGATCCCAGTTTAATTCACTCGCTGGTGAATTTGATCCAAACTTGTGCAACCAAATCATAGCAAGCATAATGCAATATCTTTCTCTTTTAATTATATTAGGCTGGGTAGTGCTGGTTAATTGAATCTGGGACTCTTGCCTCTTAATTACCAAAGGTCAGGTGCTGAGGAGTGTGGGCAGGTGGCACTGGGAGCTGGGTGGTGGGAAGGGGCTGAGGGCTCTTACTCTGTGGAAGGGCTCCTTTCGTAATAAGTGATTTCTGGACATTTTCCTTCTTTTCTTCTTTTGTTCTATCTTGTGGATTTTAAGAGTCACATTACAACAGACGTGCTACTGTGAATTTCTGTGTGGCAGAAACAGTTTTGTTTTTTTTTTNGAATCTGTGAGGATTTTGGCTGCCTGCCTTGAGCACGTTGAGGGTAAAAAATGTGGATTTTTTAGAATACGCTGGGATGAGCAGGTGACCCTTAAAAGTGGAGACTTTCTGACACCCATGGGGTGGATGGCGTGATCACCTGTTGTGTGGGCATGAACCCCATTATGAATCCTTTTTCTTTTAAATACCAGCCCTGCTTGGTGTGAGGAGGAGGCAGGACCCCATAGGCCAGTTCTGCTCCCAGCAAATATTTACCTGATGCAGTGAGGGCTGTGGGCTCAGCTCCACACCGGGGTGGTAGCAATGCCACCTCTGCCCCTCCTTTCAAGTATTCTCCTCCTCATCTGAACTGCTGGCCAGGGGCCAACACTGCCTCTGGTGCTTCCCCAAAGCCCCTTTGCCCCTTCCCTGCCTGCACTGCAGCAGTGAGAGGCATTCAAAAATGCACCTTCTGCTTTTGCTAATTGAAGGGTTTCCCTTTGTCAGCCTCTAAGCTCAAAGCAGGGTCGGTACAAAGCCATAGCCGGCAGCACTTTGTGTGCCTCTGAAAATCCCATTAGCAGAAGAAAGAGCTTGAATTTTCATTCAGCTAGA